>JAVTVY010011422.1:0-53501 GCA_036873755.1 Hanleya hanleyi
TTTGAAGAGGAATTCACCAATTAGTTGTTCTTTCGTTATCGACGAAAGAATACCGAAATTAATATCTTTTGCTTGACAGTAGACCCGTAATATTGAGACGCCTGTATAACACTTTTTGCGTTCTTACTGTCCCTATTTTGTAACAGTTCTTGTAGATTTTCATCGTACAATCTACGAAGCGACCACCGTCAGCCATGTTGCAGACAGACGGTACTTGTAAACACGTGACCACGTGATCACAATATTGACTCCGGACCTCACGCGCTCCGCCTGACATATAAACAGCTGGGTCAGTGATTGAAAAATATTGACTCGTGGCTGGGTAAAGTTTGACCAATGAAATATCAGAAAACCCTCATGAATATTCAAGAGGTATAATACTCGAAGTTAATACCCGGCTGGCACACTCTATAGTAAACTAAATTCTGTCCATTTTAATTAGTCGTCTATTTTGGAGCTTGGCAAAAGTCAATAGCTAACACTTCATAAATTGTCTTTATTGTAGCGTGTACAACAAACTGAACTCCACAGAATGACTACCGTTACTCTATGATATCGATGATATATCACGCTTCAAATAATTTTGCAACTCTCTCAATATAAAACTCCAGTAATGTTGTTTCATTTACCGGGATCCGATTTCATAGGGAAACATCATAATGAATTAATTGGTACAAAGGTCAATAATGTCGCGTACGCCCCAATAATGCCGTGTATGGTCATATAGGTGTGCCCGGTTTATCCGGCATCCGGCAATTTCCGTGGGTTTGGGGGAAAAACGACACAAATTACAAGCGTCTGGTTCGTCACTCATAATTCAGCCGTCGTCCATTAGAGAATATCCGCGTCCATAATCCAAAGACCTATTCCATATTCCATATAACAGTATTAGCACCAAATTCAAAAAGACAATCGTAGTATACATAAACACAGCCTTGTTTCCTGCAAGAGAGAAGCGGTCAACAGTTTTCAATGATGCCGGCAAGACATCATGATGTTCCAAAAATATCAAATCCGTATCGCTGATCAGTATTCCTAATCCATAATATTATTTTAAAAGTCGTCATATAAAGAATGATGTATCTCAGTCACGGTTTGATTGTGACTGGTCATATGAGTACCATGATGATCTTGAAGCACATGGGTTCATACGGCCCCTAGTCCCGGGTTAAGCGGAATTAGACATAAGTTACGAAACGTAACGCCATAGATCTTGCACGCTACGCTAGTAGTATGGAGCCGGCATTTCGAGCCTTATTATCCAGGGAGGTAACTCTTGGTCCCCTTTTTCCGCCAGGGGGCGCCACCACTCCCGTATGACGTCACTTCCGGTCTGGGTGAATGGAGCGTGACCTGTGAACTGTATGACGTCACTTCCGGTCTGGATGAATGGGGCGTGACCTGTGAACATGATAGGATATGTACTGACCTGTCTGTGGGTTTTTTCCACAATGTCGTTCACCTCCGTGTCTCTTCGGTCAGGTCCGTGTCTTTTCGGTGAGGTCCGTCGGAACATGATAGGAGATGTACTGACTTGTCCGTGGGTTTTTTCCAAAACGTCGTTCACTTCCGTGACTTTTCGGTGAGGTCCGTGGGAACATGTACTGACCTCACTCGACACAATCTCGGACAATGTAGGACATTAGAACCTCGATCCGCACTGGTAGGAATCCATATTGGCATCCATATTGAAAGAATAATATCACGCGGAAACTCCGAGCGACGCATGCCATCTGTATGACTTCCGTTACCATGGACACTGATGGAGATTAGCTCAAGAAGAAAAACCGAGAGAAATACAAGAGATTCTTCTCGGGTAGAATCAAGGGATTGTCCATTTCATTTGGATATATATTTTATCTCCCGATAAGAGAGAAATACAAACGAGGACTATGTGAGGGGAAACACATCCTACAGCATGTTATGTGCCTCACGTGCGGCGGATCACGGTTTACAGCTGAGAGCTGTAAAATCCTTCCACCGTTAATACGCAAGGTATTATGACTTCACGGAATAAGCCGAGCAGTCGCGAATGGTACTGACCTGTCTGTGGGGTTTTGTGCCCGAAGAGACACGGAGATCCCCGAAGGGGGCGAGGGGGGTCCCTAGTGTACCGATTGGGTCGTATGAGGTATCAATGTGAAGCATCCGTGAAGGGGCATCCGATGGAGTGGGTGTGGGGTTGAAATATCGTCATTCTGCGCATGCGCGGTAGACCAAGGGTATGGAAATAGACGTTTAGGGGTCTAGGGGAGCCCCTAATGACCCGATGGAGTCCAGTGAGGTATCAATGTGAAGCTTATGTGAGGGGGCATCCGATGGGCTGGGTGTGGGGTTGGAATATGGTTATTCTGCGCATGCGCGGTAGACCAAGGGTATGAAAATAGCCGTTTTGGGATCTAGGGGAGCCACTAATGGACCGATGGGGTCGAGTGAGGTATCAATGTGAAGCCTATGTGAGGGGGCATCCGATGGGCTGAGTGTGGGGTTGGAATATGGTCATTCTGCGCATGCGCGGTAGACCAAGGGTATGGAAATAGCCGTTTTGGGGTCTAGGTGGGTCCCTAATGGACCGATGGGGTCGAGTGAGGTATCAATGTGAAGCCTATGTGAGGGGGCATCCCACTGGGTGGATGTGGGATCGGAATATCGTCATTCTGCGCATGCGCAATAGAGAAAGGGTATGAAAATAGACGTTTTGGGATGTAGGTGAGCCCCTAATGAGCCGATGGAGTTGAGTGAGGTATCAATGTGAAGCCTATGTGAGGGGGCATCCGATTGGACTAGGGTCTCGGCCGTTGTCCACATTCTGCGCATGCGCCGACAGGGAATTCTGGGAAAAGGGTGTGAAAATAGACGTGTTAGGGTTTAGGTGAGCCCCTAATGATCCTATGGTGTCGTATGAGGTCTTATTTTGAAGCTGTCGTGAGGGAGCATCCGCCTGGGCTAGTGTGTCGTTCGTTGTCAATAGTCTGCGCATGCGCAGTCTGGCCGTAGTATAGAAATAGACGTGTTGGGGTTTAGGTAGGTCCTGGATCGAGTGAGGTATCCATGTTAAGCAGTCGTGAGGGAGTATCCGACGGGGTGGGTGTGACGTGGAACTGACGTCATTCTGCGCATGCGCAGTAGAGAAAGTGCATGGAAATAGACATTTTTGGCGCCGACATGGGTCACTATGGGTCCGATGGAGTCGTATGAGGTCTTATGTTGAAGCTTTTGTTAAGCAGCATCCGATTCGACTCAGGGTTCGTCCGTGTTCAAGGGTCTGCGCATGCGCAGTCTGGTCGTAGCATAGAAAGCAGGCATGTTGGGGGATGCGTGGGGGTGTGTTTGACCCACCACTAGGGGTCCATGGTTGGGGTTGGGTGGTGGTGTGGGTTCTGCGCACAGACATCACTTCCGGGTTTCACTAAAACTACCTTCGAACACAGAAGAGTTCCAATGTTCCCCTTAGACGTAGGGTCCGGATGTTCAACATCCGGGGTTTTTTCCGGCCCGGCCCGGCCCGGTCCCGTCCCGGCCGCAGCGCGCGCGCGCGCGCTGGTTATCCGGAAGTGCGCGGCATCACCGGAAGTGCGCAGATGAATGTCGGGTCAAAAGGTCAAAGGTCACATCCAAGTCAAAAGGTCTCCGTTTCGGCAATGTTCGGCAACAATGTTGCGGCATCGATATACAGAGCTTGAACACAAAAAAGGGGATTGTAAATTAACCTGGGAAGGATGGGCAGTTCCATTTGGACCAATCAGCGGTCGAGAAAAAAGAGCCAATGAGCGATCGATAAAAGAACCAATGGACGGGTACTAGAATTTCGCTCACGTCTGCGCCTACATCCGGGTACTAGAATGCATTCGCCTATAATGAAATCTCATGTTAAGTGAAATCCTATACAAAATAACATAACACTACCGAACAATCACGGATTTTCACGAAGGGCCGTCGCAGGGCGTAGTAGAAAAAAGCGCATTTCTAACCTTATTGCCCTTATGGCGCAAGCGAGATCAAAATAACATTACACTACCGAACAATCACGGACTTTCACGAAGGGCCGTCACAGGGCGTAGTAGAAAAAAGCGCATTTCTAACCTTATTGACCTTATGGCGCAAGCGAGTATAACAAGTGCCCATGACTCACACGGTGTATAAAACCCTACCCAACAGGTAAACTATAAAGCCACCTCTCTAACCGTTCGCTTTTCATTCCCCACCATGGCAGCGAGCGGAACAGAGCTTGCGTTATTCCAACTGACGTCCCACGTCTACCTCATCGTCAATGACGATCACCTGGAGCTGGTCCAAGACGCACCGCAGAAGGTGAAGATTTTGTTATCGCTATCAGGCTGGACTCTATTGACACGATTGTTACAGGGAAAAGACCCCGAAAGGGATTTCATGCACGTGGAAGTCGGTGTGCACATACGCACTGCTGGAGAGGATTCCCTTTTTCCCCGGTTGGAACAGAGTGGAGGTACCTATATCACACTCTGTCCACCCTTATGGATGGCACTGAAAGATGTACTCCCCGAGGTGGATTACAAGCATCTAGTCCGTCATTCATAATCCAGCCGTCGTCCATTAGAGAATATCCGCGTCCATAATCCAAAGACCTATTCCATTTTCCACACAACAGTATTAGCACCAAATTCAAAACGACAATCATAGTATACATAAACATAGGCTTGTTTCCTGCAAGAGAGAAGCGGTCAACAGTTTTCAATGATGCCGGCAAGATATCATGATGTTCCAGAAATATCAAATCCGTATCGCTGATCAGTATTCTTAATCCATAATATTCGTTATAGAGTCGTCATCTAAAAAAAGATGTATCTCAGTCACGCTTTGATTGTGACTGTTCATATGAGTACCATGAGGATCTTGAAGTACATGGGTTCATACGGCCCCTAGCCCCGGGTTAAGCGGAATTAGACACAAGTTACGAAACGTAGCGCCATAGATCTTGCACGCTACGTTCGTATTTTGCTATCAGCATGCGATATGTATCGCCAAATTTGAGAAACTTTGAGTGGAGGCGCTTGGTGGAATAGACCTGTTTTATAAGTTTCTGCAACAATGTTTTGTGACGTTGATTAAAATCATCACATTTACTTACTACACCCCGAGGTGAAAGAAGGGACTGTGGCTACCCGGAGGCTTACACCTGGCTGCACCCTATTGTTGTACCCCAAACGAGTGGACCTCATCGATAGCGGACTTAGGTGTTGGTGTACGCCTGAACCCAAAGCGCACGTCTCTTTGTCACCGGAAGGATGGACTACCTTGAAACGGGTGTTGTTGGGTGACCTGCACGGTGATAGCATTCACCTGTGTGACGACGTCTACATTTTCTGCGGTCCCTTTTTCGCTCGACTCCTCTGTCTGAACGACGGTGGTTTTACCCTGGACCCCGATCTATGGACGGCTTTGGAACAAGTAGTCCCCATTGTCGATGAGGTACTATATCTATAGGAGCCACATAACCAATCAGAATAGTACGTATCACGGACTACACTCGTAGAGCTACGTCTAGGCGCGCATGTGTGACATGGTCTATAAAACACGTCCCTCTGGATCCCACACTTTCATTTCTACGGTTACAGAGCCATGACGGACATCCATCCCTATGCGACTCGCATTTTACAGCATGCGGCCGTGGTTAATTCACTCACAGGTTACAGAGCAGTGGTTCGGTCCATCTTTTCAGATGGCGCCGACAACGAGAGGCGACGCCAGATCCTGAAAGAGTTCGCAGAAGCGGTCCTCGACAGAGTGCACACGATGGAGAGGTGTGCCATCACTCACCACTACTGGACTATGACAGCCATCTTTGATGCTCAGGCTATGGACCACGAGCGCTCACGCCGGAACCAGCGACTGCTGGTTGGCCTCACAATAGTCTGTGTCCTATTGACCCTGGCGCTGTGGCATTGACAGTGGGACCTCACCATAAATACGAGGGCAGACAGAGTGTGTGTCATTCACCGTTCGTCATTGGATCAAGCATGTCACCAGTTCTACGAGCCATCCTTCCCCTTACACCCCGGGTGGGGTTACACGTCTATGAAGATAAAGTCACCCTCGTGGAAGACCGTGGAGATGTTTGCTGGTCGCGCGCTGAGACCGTATCGAATACGGTTACGCTACACCGTGACGGCTGGACCAAATTTAAACGGGTGTTGAGCGGCGAGCTCGACGGACACCTCATCCACATAGACAATGCCATCTACGTACACCGTGGACCCTTCTACCCACGCCTGGGCCGCTACCAAGACCCTACGCGAGGCTTCACCCTAGACCCCGATCTGTGGACAGCCTTCGAGAAAGTGGTGCCTATTGTGGACCAGTTGTTTACACCGGACGAGCGGTCAGCTGTTCAGTTGGAGTGGGCTCGTGCCCTGAGTGAAGCGGCGGCAGAACCCAATGAACAAATTACCAAACCTAGCAATGAAGCGGAGGCAGACGATGATGCCATTGATTATCCGGCTAGACTCAGTCAGCCCAGTGATATGACCACCCGATCCTTTGATCTCACGGGGTTCTCCCTATAAATACGAGAGACAGTCAAATCTTGTACCATTCACGTACTGACCATGACGGAGCATATAATACGGGCGTATCTCAGCTTGACCCCCGAGGTCTTCCTGCACGTTTATGCGGATAAGGTCGATATCATGGAGGAGGTGGGAGACATCTGTGATGCGGACCCTACACAACCGTGCCCGGCCACATTCGTCTGTCCCGAGAGGGCTGGACCAAATTCAAACGGGTGTTGTCTGGTGAACTGGACGGCGACCTCATCCACTTGTGTCACGATGTGTACATCCGACGCGGCCCCTTCTTTGCTCAATTGGCTCGGCTAGATGGGGGTACAGTGCATTTTACCCTTCACCCTGATCTATGGCCTGCATTGGAAGATGCCGTGGTAGATGTGGATCAAGTGCTTATCATGCGGTCGTCAGACGAGTTGGACTGGTCATTTACCATGGACACTGTGGAAGTCAACGAAGAAAATCAGAAAGAAACTCCGGCCCAAGATATACCAGTTATAAATAAACGATAGAGCCAGGGTCCATCATCATTTGTCACCATGAAGAGCTGGAAGAAGGTGTTGGATAGCTTATACTACAGTCCCGACAGTCCGGCGGCCTATAGTGCATTGACGGCTCTCTATCGAGCGGCCAAACCACAGGAGATACAACGTGCTCAAGTCCGAGATTGGTTAAGAAAACAAGACACATATACCTTACATCGAGCTGCCCGTCGCCATTTTCTACGGAACCGGGTCATCGTAGGCGGATTTGGTCGATATGAGCGCCTTTGCCAAACATAACGATGGGAATCGGTATATCTTGACGTGCATCGATATCCTGTCGAAGTATGCGTGGGTGGTACCCATCCGGACGAAAACGGGGGCGAATCTCATAGCGGCGTTCAAGGACATCTTCAAGACCGGGCGCAAACCCATGTATTTGCAAACCGACGAAGGCACGGAATTCCTCAACAGACCGTTCCAACAGTTTCTGAAAGCCCAGAAGGTGTTTTTTCTTCCATACGTACAACGAGGCCAAGGCTTCCGTGGTGGAAAGGTTCAAAAGGACATTCAAAGGCCGCATGTATAAATATTTCACCTATAAGAATACAAGGCGGTGCATCGATGCTCTCCCGAAACTTGTGAGTGATTACAATCGAGCCTATCACCGCAGTATAGAGAGAGCCCCCATTACCGTGACCAAACGCAGTGAAGCCCAAGTCCGGCGTGTCTTGTACCCCAGGCAATCGCAGCGAACGACGAAGGAGGTGTACAAGGTCGAGGACCCTGTACGGATCAGTAAAGTCAAAGGTCAATTTGAGAAAAGTTACTTGCCCAACTGGAGCGATGTGCACTTCCTGATTAAACGGCGCCTACCCCGACAGCAGCGAGTTTATGAACTGGAAGATCTTCAAGGGGAACCGTTGCTAGGGACGTTTACGAGACGGAATTACAGCCTGCCGTAAAAACACAGCAAGACTACTACACGGTGGAGCAGATTTTGAAAACGGAACGTCGGCGTGGCAAACTGTTTCATTTCGTGAAATGGCAAGGCTGGCCCAGTTCCTTCAATTCCTGGGTGGCGGCCAACCAGGTGAAACGACTATAAAGCCAGACACCACTACCGCCATCCTTCATTCCACGTTCGACCACGGTGCTATGGACAAGCAGCAGCTGCATCTGAACACAGCGTCTCCCAAAACGCGCAAAGCGCAAGTGGGCTTTGTGGTGATAGTGCTAACCCTGCTGAGTGTGTTGTACGGAGGTGTGTTTTACGACGGAGCCTATGTCAGCACGCTACTTAACCAACTTAGAACTCCAGCTGTGAGTGGCAGTGAAACCAGTCTACAGATAGCACCAGTCACCTCCGTGATCGAAACGAGCCCAGTCATCACCACCACCACACCACGTGTACAAGCCACATCGAGCTCCACACCGAGTATACAGTCAACACCTACACCAAGTACACCCACTACGTCTGAAAACCCACCGGATTTCATCCCTCACAGTGAACAGACAACGACGACCGACGTTGTACCCACCACCACTCCAGTTCACTCGTACCAAATTTACAAGAGCGGGTTACCACGACAGCGGATGCAGCTCAAACCATGGACCCTCGGTGGCAGCATCCCTTCACTTGCGTCATCGCAGGACCGACGGGTTCCGGCAAAACGCACTTCGTCCGGAAGCTCCTTCAACACGCCGACAACATGATCACCCCACCCGTTGCCCGAGTCGTATGGTGTTACGGAGAATGGCAGGCAGCGTATGCAGCAATGCCCCACATCACGTTCGTGGAAGGCCTACCTAACCTGGCCGATTTGGAACCCGACACCTTGGTGGTTCTGGATGATCTCATGGCGGAGACGGATGCGCGGGTCACCCAACTCTTTACCAAAGGCAGCCACCATCGACCGCTCAGCATCATCTACATTGTGCAGAATCTGTTCAGTAAAAACAAAGAACATCGGAACATCAGCTTAAATGCCCACTAACTGGTGGTCTTCAAAAACCCGAGAGATACCACTCAACTGCTGCACCTGGCGAGACAGATTTAAAGATGCCACAACCCCTCAGCACGGGTATATGCTCTTCGACCTCAAGCAAGTCACCCCGACCACCTTCGGCTACGGACCGGCATCTTTCCCGGAGAGACCCACCACGTGTACATGCAAAAATAATGTAAACACATCCACAGTGGCGCCCCCAGCTGGGGTGTGTGTGTTTGATGATGGGGATAATAAAAAGAATTAATACAACAGCATGGTTGACTTTGTCTCTGTTCTCTGAAGTAGATAAAAAGAGCAGAGTTGTGGGTTCTAGCATTAGTTGTACATGATGTCTGCGCGAGTACGGAAGCACGCTCCGACGCTCCGTGTATTGAAGACGGCCCCACCCGAGTTGGTCCGAGCCATTGTAAGCGGTGCGGACCCTGACCTTGTACGCTGTCTGTGCGAGATCGGGTACAACCTGTTAAAAGGCAACGTACCACTGACTCCGGCTCAGAAGATCAAGTTGGCCAAGCATAAGACAGGTCTCCGAACCCTAGTCCAGAACCGGGTCCCTCAAACACAAAAGAAAAAGGTGTTACAGAAAGGCGGCTTTCTCGGGGCCACCTTAGCACCGTTAGCCGCTTCCGTGTTGGGTCCAGTATTGGGTGGACTCTTCGGCTGACAATGAACCACACGAAAAAAATGGTCCTCGTCGAACCACGGTTCCTTCAAAACCTCCAATCGCCCTACCCTGTCCCACCTATGGTGAAGACCATAAACACCCTCGATGGAGAGATGCAACAGATCTTACAGAGACCGGAGTTAAGCGACAGTGAGAAAGTACAACGGTACAATGAGACGCTTCAACGGTACATGACGTTCATGGGCCACCACCACCACCACCACGTGACACACCGCCGACCTCAGCACCGCTCCAACAACCGCCATTACCAGGGGTACCACCCACAGCCCCACAGTGGGTGGAAGGCGAATTGCTGAAGAGTGTACCTGCATCGTTCAAGAAAGAAGCTGGCCTGGTATTACAACGGATGAAACAGAATCCTAACATGACTTGGAATGATAAAGGCGAACTACTGGTACAGAATCAGGTGGTCCCCGGGACCCACATGACGGATTTAGTGAATGACCTGATGCGTAAACGCAGGTAGCACACGGATCCTCGAGGATGGGAGGTCTTCGCTCAAGGCTTGAAAGACATGCATGTACCACAGGAATTGGTGGGGAACCCCAACCGCTGGGCCTTATGCAGCGAACCCAGCAATCGCCGAGTGGCCCACTACCTTCTTGGGAATCCGAATGGGAACCGGAGTCACCCCCCAAAACACCGCCACCACAACGGGCACCTTCTTTTCAGACCTTTAAAAAACCATCCTTGATCAGGACACCCCACATCTCCAGAACCGTGACACGTAGCAAGTCAACGCGACGAACACGACGCCGGACACAACCGCCCAAGGCCTGGAACACCTATTAAAACCAACAGCACCAGCAGGACAGCTCAGTCGCCATGTTTCACCTCACCCTACCCAGTAACAGTTCGCTGGATGTGTTTCTTGACAACACCTTGGCTAAGTACGTGACCCAGTTACCGCAACCGTTGCATTTACCTGGGCGCTGGGAATGTGGCCTCGTGGATATCCAATACCCTTACTCGTGGCACAACGTGCGAGCCAATGAAGTGTGGTACGAGGTGACCTACGAAGGAAAAGACACCCGACTCACCCTCCCCGAAGGTCAATGTGATACTCCCAAGGAGTTCATGGGTGGGCTGTCAAGACTGTTGCATTATAAGGCTCTACGGGAGGTCACGAATACTTCAAAACCCATCAAATCTTTTCCCTTCAAGAATCACGTGGACTTCGATTACAACGCACACAACGATAAGGCATAGCTTATCGTCACCGCCAACGCCAGTGTCGTACTGAGTCCTATCCTACAGCAAATGCTGGGTTTCGATCTACAGACGTTCGCTGGTCCCACCGCCCACCACGGCGAGATCCCGATGGATATGAAGTCGGGTATGTACGGACTCTACGTCTACTCGGCCGTGGTGGGCAACCACATCGTGGGCGATATCAACACACCTCTGTTACGGGTGGTGCCCATTAAAAGGACGTGTGGAGATCAAGTCACCCACAGTTTCACCCACATGCTCTACCTACCAGTACGACAATCCCACATCAACACTATCACGGTGGATATAAGAGATGACACGGGACGACCGGTGGCATTCGAACGTGGGAAAGTGGTGCTGACACTTCATTTTCGACAAGCACGTGCTCCCCACTTTTTATAATGAAGGTGCCTTACGAGTGCGTTGCACGCAGCTATATGGACTATTATGCCCAACAGGCCGGCGGTGGCCTTCCGGTCTTTAGTGGTGCACGCATGCAACGAAGACATGGACTGGGGAACATACTCGGGAGCATCGTCAAAACGTTCCTGCCCTTGGTGACGCGTGGGGTGAAAGCAATCGGCAAACAAGCGGTACGCAGTGCCCAAGTACGGCACCCAAAGAAGCCTTGAAACGGCGGGCCAAAGAAGCAGGAGGCGTCTTGGTGGCCAAAGCACAACGCACCGTAGGGAATAAAAGACCTGCACCACCGAGATCACGCACCAGTCGACGACCGACCCAGCGATGACACACATCGAAGACCCAGGATATCTTTTCTTAAAACATGTCCTTGATCCACGCAGAGTCCTGCCCCTCCACCAACAGTGAATTTGATTTGTGGACCGTCCCGCCCACACAGACCAGTGTCGAACAAGGATTATGGGTGGATTAGTTAAATATCTATGGATAGAACAAGCCCATCTGGGCTTTATTCCCGTCATCCACAATTCTACAACTGTCAATCTCATGTTATTATATAAATGATATTTATATTTTTTCCACTTCTATGATTGACACTGAACATGTATTTCTTTATGGTAATTTGGTGAATAAAAATCTAATGTAATCTAAAAACATGGTGAAGTATAACGAAAAAGGTGCGTGTCAGGAGTGGGATTAGAACCCACGTCCCCACATATGGGGACCAGTACTTAAGACTGGCGCCTTTGACCACTCGGTCATCCTGACCAACGCTGATTATGATGAACATAATGAGTCACATATAGTCCTACACCCAGCACGATTCAATCCGACCAATAGTGGTCCACCTCGACCCAAAAACGTTCATTCCAATGCCATTTCCCTCAATTCCCTGTCTGTGCATGCGCGCCATAACTTTCACTCCCGCAGAATATCTCCTGCAGCTAAATCGGGCCAATATGGCCCACCCAGGCCCCCAATCGTCCATTCCGATGCCCTTTTCTCAACATTCCACGTCTGCGCATGCGCAGAATGACGTAACTTCCATTCCACACTCATCCAATGGGATGCTACTCCACAAGTGCTTCAAACTGATACCTAACACGGCCCAATCGGCCCACTATGGGTCCATCTCGACCCCAAAACGCCAATGCTTCAAACAGATACCTCACACGACGCAATCGGATCACTATGGGTCCACCTAGACCCCAAAACGTCCACCTCGATCTGCCTGCCTACTGCGCATGCGTCATCAGCATTTCTAAAAAGAACTTCAACGCATGGCCTCGAGACCCCTCCTATCGTATTCTACAGCTCGCGATGAAGAAAACAAGGGGCCCCCTACCGCAAACGTCCATGAGTGGGTTCAACATTGAGACTAACAGTGTCCACTGCGCCAGAATGGACCTAACATGTCCACCCCAGACCTGTCCGAACTTTTCAGCGAATATCAGCCCCTAGCCTGAAGCAAGGCCCCTCTTCTCGTGTTCTATATCGCGAGACAAAGAAAACAAGGTGCCACACCCCATAGTAAAACCCACTAGAAAAAGAAAATGACCAGCCCAATACTCCTATCCCATACATGCATTCCCCGTAGATTAACATTGGAAGATACTGGAGTCTCATGTAGGGGGAGATAACTCTTGCTGGGCCGTCAAGTCACCGGTAGTGACGTCACAGAAAGAAACGCTACAAATCTAATGTGGAACATGTCGCTACAAATCTAATGTGGAACAGCCACATTAGAAAAATTGTTGGTAAAGCAAACCAAAGGCTTGGCTTGATTAAGCGTACATGTGGAAGTAATGTTGACAAGTTTGTAAAGCGCTCTTTATACTGTTCTATGGTCCGAAGTGTTCTGGACTACTGCTCTCCGGTATGGTCGCCACACAATAAGCAACTAGTCACACTTTTAGAAGGGGTCCAACGCAGAGCAACAAAATATATCACGAACGAGTATAACAGTGACTACCACACCAGACTATATGCGTGTAAGTTGATGCCTTTATCCTTCAGGCGGGAAGTTTCGGATCTTGTTCTTTTCTTTAAATGTCTTCAGGAGGAAAATCTTTACATTCCCGAGTCTGTATATTTTAACAATAATGTGAAAAATTTGAGGTCGAATCGGCAGAATTCTCTTGGATAGTGCTTTGTAAAACTGAATCGTTCAAGTCGTCATTTTACATGAGAAGTATTACTTTATGGAACCTTTTACCGAGTGACATCCAGAATGTGTCCTTGACTGTAGATTGTTTTAGACGCCGGGTCAAGAAATGTTATGCCCAGAAAACAATATCCAATTTTAATGTTAACAACACTTGTACCTGGACTTCCTTTTGTCAATGCTCGTCATGTAGACTCGACTGATTCCCAACTGTGATATTTTTCCATGTTACACTTTCCTGTGCTTTCTTAGTATTTTAGTTCTCTTGTTTTAAATCGTTATATTTGTATGTGTATCTCATGCGTACATTGTTTTTATCTGCATGCCACAGTACCATATGCTATAGTTTATCATTTTTTATCTTTCTGTCTTAAATACTAATTCTAGTTTTATGTTTATTTCAATTTTATTACGTTTGCGCTTCATGTACATATTGTTTTTTGTTATCGGGAGCCCAACTAGTATAGGTGTTCGCCACCTGTTCGGGCTACCCTTGCATGTAATGTAGTCATCATGCTAAAGTACAATAAAAAAATAAAAATAAAAAAAACGAATATCACGCGACCGGAAGTGACGTCATTCGTGACGCCACGCCCCAGCCTCATTTTTCCTAATGAATTTCGCGTCTTCCTACTACTCTCGTTCACAGCTCGATAATATCCATAGTCTGATATGAGAGAACGTGGATATACTACATCTATACCAGTATTTTCGTTGTTTTGGGATAACACTATCTTAGAATAGCACGATAGCATTTTCGTTATTTTGGGAAAACACTATCTTAGAATAGCACAAATTCTAGTGCTGAAAAATTGGTCGAGTCCCGTGCGGGAATCGAACCAGCGACCCCAGAGTCAGGCACCTAATCGCCAGCACTGTATGTCGGCGATCTAATTACAAGCGTCTAGTCCGTCATTCATAATCCAGCCGTCGTCCATTAGAGAATATCCGCGTCCATAATCCAAAGACCTATTCCATTTTCCACATAACAGTATTAGCACCAAATTCAAAAAGACAATCATAGTATACATAAACATAGGCTTGTTTCCTGCAAGAGAGAAGCGGTCAACAGTTTTCAATGATGCCGGCAAGACATCATGATGTTCCAGAAATATCAAATCCGTATCGCTGATCAGTATTCTTAATCCATAATATTCGTTATAGAGTCGTCATCTAAAAAAAGAAGATGTATCTCAGTCACGCTTTGATTGTGACTGTTCATATGAGTATCATGAGGATCTTGAAGTACATGGGTTCATACGGCTCCTAGCCCCGGGTTAAGCGGAATTAGACACAAGTTACGAAACGTAGCGCCTCCCACAAAATAGGAAGTAACAGACCGGTAGTCTTGAAAGCGAATATACAGTACCCCTCTGTTGATCGTAATGACACGGCTCCCACAGCTGAATAGATATATTTTTATCATTTAGAAAGTGATCGTATAACAGTATTTTCGTTATTTGGGATAACACTATCTTAGAATAGCACAAACACTAGCATTTGTAGCCCATATATTCACCAAGAGCTTTGCTATGTACCGCAGGCTATATCTTACATTGCGCACTGTACAGCTATGCGATGTATTAGAACTTATATCACAGAACAACACGATATTTATGAAGATAGACAAAGGAAGTATTTATGGACTATGGCTAGCTACTAAATTTTGAATCTGATGCTATAGGTATTTAGCTAGTATACATCCAATGGTTCCATACGGCCAGTCGTATTTATATACTCCAAACATAGGAAAAATCAATTTGGACTATGGCTAGCTACTGAACGTCGGATCTGACGCTTATATATAATCGTAGCATCATATAGGTATTGTCCCGTAGGGGCTCGTTACCGTTGTTAATTGGTTAAATAGGTTGATTAGGGGTGGGGAGGGGGGGTCGAGGTAGGTAATAAAGGAGGAAGGGAGGACATTCAAGTTGGCGCCGTCGCCACACCACGCTCACAAAACTCCGGTGTTATATCCCTTTGTCTTCGAAAATCGAATGAACTTCACTTTCAACCGATCGAGAAATGGTCAAATCGCATATATCTTACTTTACCTTCTCCCGATCTGGCCTCTTTAGGCAAAAACTTGCATTTACCCGCCCAATTTTAACCGATATTTCCAGTCTGACCGTAATCTCGATAATTTCTCTCGCCATAGTGCCCGAGAATAAGCGAGACTTTCCTGCCAGGGTTCGTCGGGAGCCGACTATCAGCTGACGTGAGACCAATATAGCACGGTTACTAACCGGGTTAGGGTTGGTCCCCAGTCTAAACACATTTTGGTCCCCAGACTTGGCTATTGTATGCATTGTTTCGTGATCTCTACATGTAGAATGACTTGGGGTGAGAGTGCATGATAAAGAAAAGTCTGATTTTGAGATTGCGATTACTGATGCACATCTCTGTGAAGAATGAAGTATTTTCAGTGAGAATAAGAAAAATCAGCTTGAAAATTTGTGGAGACAGCTGTATGATAATAATTAATATATAACTCTCCCTATGTAATGACGGTCAACAGTCATTATTGTAAAAGTTAATGCCCCTCTCCCAAACCATTGTCGATTGACAGGGAGGGAGGGAGTAAGGAGGGAGTAATGAAATCCCCTTCCCCCATCATCCTAATAAACCAATTAAAAACGGTATATATCGGCTTTCAATTTGAGCCTGCAAAGAGACATAAACTTCCATTGAGCTAGGGGATAAACCTACTGCTGATATTTAGGCCTACATGGATGGATGGATTTACTATTGGCACTCCATCGTGGTACGATGGGCCCTGGTCATGCAGGACATGCCGTGCAACCCGTTCCCCAACAACTTCCTACACATGACTAATCTACTCTATCTCGCCGGCCATAAACTCCGGCTCATGTCGTCAGCTCGATACTATTCACCTCACACATTCATATCGGCCCCAATTACAACATCAATGGATACAGAGATCAAGCCCACTAATAAACCCATATGCCCACAATTTTCCTTTTTCATATCATACAGATTTCTCCCTCAACCTATGTACATGTATACCCCCCAAATATAAGGAATTTGTATGCTAAACGATAACACAGCCATATTTGTCCTTTTCTCCAGCGTCTTGCAGAAAATAAACAAGTGTTGTAAAGTATCAAGTAACAGTGCCGATCCATCCTGCCGATTTGTAGTAGTTCTAGAATTTTTTTAATTGTCGCTACAAATAATGATTCCTGCTAATCGGAATTCAGTAGGCATATACGCTCTATGCATGGCCTATATGAAACGATAGCAAAGGCATTATGATCTCCTCTGTTATGGGCGGCTCGCGACGAACTTGGTGCCTGCGAGGAAGTCTCGCTCATTCTCGGGCATCATGGCGAGAGAATTATCGAGATTACGGTCAATCTGGAAATATTGGTTAAAACTGGGCGGGTAAATGGAAGCTTTTGCCTGACGAGGCCAGATCGGGAGAAGGTAAAGTAAGATATATGCGATTTGACCATTCTTCGATCGGTTGAAGGTGAAGTTCATTCGATTTTCGAAGACAAGGGGATATAAAACCGGAGTTTTGCGAGCGTGGTGTGGCGACGGCGCCAACTTGAATGTCCTCCCTTTCCCCTTTATTACCGACCTCGACCCCTCCCCCCCATTAATCAACCTATTTAACCAATTAACAACGGTAACGAGCCCCTACGGGACAATACCTAAATGATGCTACCGTTATATATAAGCGTCAGATCCGACGTTCAGTAGCTAGCCATAGTCCAAATTGATTTTTCCTATGTTTGGAGTGTATAAATACGACTGGCCGTATGACGACACAAGTGTTACTTATGCTCATACAGATCCATCCCTGTTAGTGGAAACAATGTCACAGGAGCTCCGCAAACTCAAAGACTGGTTCTCTTGTAACAAACTTTCATTAAATATCGGGAAAACAAAATATATGATCATAAAACCAAGTCGGAATACTGTTTCAAATCTTCCTAAGCTTTTTCTTTGTGATCAGGAAATTGAGCGCGTAAATAGTTTTAAATTTCTGGGAATATATTTCAACGATACACTTAATTGGTAAGACCATATAGACCACCTATGCTCAAAATTATCTAGAAATATTGGTGTAATAAATAAAATCAAACACTGTCTTAACATGAAAACGCTGAAAGTATTATATTATTCCCTGTTTCTTACTGTAATATGGTCTGGGCCAACACTTACCCATCGCACACTCGACCTCTCGGTTTGCTACAAAAACGACTAGTTCGTATTGTTACCTTAAACGATAAATATGCGCACACGGCACCTCTATATGAACAAATGAAAATAATACCACTGAACAACTTAACAAATATTCCACTTTTTTGTCACCAATTCATACACCAGGCGGTTTTTCTCCCCGTACTGTATCGAAATTACTTTTCAAAACAATCTACAATACACCAGTATCCAACCAGGCAGTCAAACCTCAATCTATCTAGAAACTTTTGTCGATCACAACTGTCATTCTATACAGTTAAACTGACAGGCCCGCGTATCTGGAACACACTTCCTTCACAATTAAAATCCATCACTTCCAAATCTCTATTTAAGCGTGAACTGACTAATTATCTCACACTCAGTCTGACTTCTAACACCTATAATTTTTGATACGTTTATATACCATATACCAGTGCATGTAACTAGAATATACTTACTTACGCCACTTGGACTATATCTCAAATAGACGACCTGTCTCATGTCTCCAGACGTGATCGCTACATGTTCAATGCATCTTCGCTATTTTTATTCACCATGCTATCACTCATGTAATAATTTCATACTCTTCTCTCGCTAACTTTATTTATATTAACACTCATGGGATAGAACAAACCCACCAGGGGTCACAGCGAAACAGCTCACAAATTACCAGTATACGAGTTGTCAGAGCATTTCCATCATGGCTCTCTAGATTTGTATCTAATACCGCTTATGCCGGCGCTAGGGGCCGTGTGGTCATATCATCCAAGTTGCCACATGAACAGGTACAACAAAAGTGTACCTGAGATACAACACATATCACGAATCGTTGGATTCTTGGTATGTGCTTTAGAATAGGTTAACCAGAAGACTATTCTGTGAAGTCATGTGACGCAGTCAGTATGTCGGCACCTCTTCCCACTTCCCTTATATGTGTTGTAATTATTCCCGCCATTCAATTCAGTCCGATTATATGCTTTATATATGTTTTTTATTTGAACATATGGTGAATAAACAATTCATTCATTCATTCATTCAACCATTGGATGTATACTAGCTAAATACCTATAGCATCAGATTCAAAGTCTCCTTTATTACCGACCTATTTAACCAATTAACAACGGTAACGAGCCCCTGTGTGTGTATCAGGGTATTTTTGTGTTGGGAGTTATCTCCCCTTAACCGTCGTACCACATAAAAGGGTTGCAATAAATAAACTTGAAACTTGTATGCTTGTAAACTACATGTACATGGTTATAATGACCCAGATTCAGATCGAAGAAACCAAATAACGTTACAGTGCTCCACTGCCCTACATAATTTAGCCTAATATGTTGTACGCTTCATCCACAGGCCTAAATATATGTACACTCACACTGTGGCGGAGAATTAACAAGTCATCAATGAATATTGGTTGCAAGCGATATATTAGTACTGTGAAAGCAATTGACCTGCAGTCATTTATCGTGAGCAGGTGTTGTTGTTGTTTGCAGGTGTAACGGTTAACCGTTTGTGTAGGGAACAGTGTGAATTACAAGCGTCTAGTCCGTCATTCATAATCCAGCCGTCGTCCATTAGAGAATATCCGCGTCCATAATCCAAAGACCTATTCCATTTCCATATAACAGTATTAGCACCAAATTCAAAAAGACAAAAGTATACATAAACATAGGCTTGTTTCCTGCAAGAGAGAAGCGGTCAACAGTTTTCAATGATGCCGGCAAGACATCATGATGTTCCAAAATATCAAATCCGTATCGCTGATCAGTATTCTTAATCCATAATATTCGTTATAGAGTCGTCATCTAAAAATGATGTACCTCAGTCACGCTTTGATTGTGACTGTTCATATGAGTACCATGAGGATCTTGAAGTACATGGGCTCATACGGCCCCTAGCCCCGGGTTAAGCGGAATTAGACACATGTTACGAAACGTAGCGCCATAGATCTTGCACGCTACGTTCGTATTTTGCTATCAGCATGCGATATGTATCGCCAAATTTGAGAAACTTTGAGTGGAGGCGCTTGGTGGAATATCCCTGTTTTATAAGTTTCTGCAACAATGTTTTGTGACGTTGATTAAAATCATCACATTTAACAAAGGATCTAGCAAATGCTACTAAGCGAGATATGTATACGCCATATGCAGGTCCCACTGGAATATTACTATCCAGAAAGGGATAGTTTACGATGTCGAAATTGTAATCATCTCTTTTGTCATAAAGTCGACGAGAGAGAATGCCCGCTTCATTTTTATAGAGGTAGAGGTCTAAATAAGATGTGCCTGTAGGGCTATCTGTAGTTTCCTTCAAATCCAGTGAAGGTGGATATATATCCTTCACTGCGTCATTTATATAGCGATTATCCACAGCGAGAAGATCGTCTATATAGCGTTTGGTGAATGAGAAGGAACGGGCTTTGAATGGATCGGTTTTGAAAGCGCCTGCATATAGTCATATTCATAAGAGAACAGATACAGGTCAGCCAACAGGGGTGCACAATTAGTACCCATTGGAATACCTATATGCTGCTGATATATTGTGTTGCCAAATTTCACATAGATATTTTTAATGAGAAATTCAAGCAACTCTATAAACAAAGAAGCATCCCATGAATGATATCTCTTGTATGTAGTAGAGCTAAAGAATGCTTTATGGCTTCCGACATTAATATATCTACGATCAGTTTTCATGAACACAGATACTATTAATGAACTTATACGGTCAATAAGGTCCTCATGAGGGATTGTAGTATAGAGAATCGAGAAATCCCATGTGGATACATGTCTGTACGGTATGTGACCTTTAGCATCAAGTTCTTCCGTAAGACATTTTGAGTTTTTCAATATCCACATACATTCAACGCCAGAGTTCTTGAAAATAGTGGCGCAATACCTTTCCCCAAATGCTTTTACCTCCTGAAGGGCCCTCGTCAATAGGGTTGAAAGAAGCTTGGTGGTGCAGCTTCTAGAACCAGCTATGAATCTAGCTTTGTATGGTGATTTATGCATTTTGGGAGTCCAGTATATTTTTGGTATGTCGTTATGATTGGTTGGAAGACAAATACCTCTTTCCTTGAGAAACTTTTTGTGATTGTTAAATAAATCTTCCAGAGTAAATGCAGTTTGGGAGTAAGTAGACGTATTTGATGAAGATATGTCTACACTCAATTCTTTAACCAGCACCTGGTAATAGTAATATTTACATATGAATATTATATTATTCGGAGCTTTGTCTGCTGGGACTATTACGAATTTACTCTGGAGATTTGCTAGAACTTCTTGCGAATTGAGGTTTCTCAGTACTTGTTTTGCTAGGGGAAGAGAACTTCTGTCAATATGGCGGATTGTTTCAACGACCTTGCTCTTGGTGAGGTCCAGCCAATCAGCGAGTACTGTAGGTTCAACTTTTTCTCGCTTATGAAAGGAATGCGGCGAACGACCTTGACACGTATCTTCAGCGACGAGCAAGTCAGTGTATGGAAATGGATTCCACCGTATTTCTCGCTTACCAGAGCAAGATAGGAGTTGCCGTTTACGGGAAATATTCTCTACGGGTTCTAGATTGGGATGCCATTCTAGTTTATGGACTATGAACTGTAATTTCGCTGTGAGAGACGATAATTCATTGTGGGCGAAACGTCTCCGTTCGTGAGGAAGCCTCCTGTGGGGACTTTTTGGGTGTGGAGAGTGCACATACTATATAAGCCGGTGCAGACATTCCAACCGTGTTCAGACCAGAAAGACAGCTCTGGAGAAAGCACGCCAGGTACAGACTGAAATGTTGATTTTGGCACACTTTGCGGCCGGGTCGCAAATGTAATTGTTTTGGCCTGGGAGTCTAAAAGATTGTAGATCCTGTAGCTAGTACAACCTGTGGAAAACACGCAAAACCAATGCGAATTTGCCGGCTTGCATTTTCAGTGTGGAAACGTGTTTGCGCGGTGTACTATAGTATAGGGGACACGACAGAGTGGGAAAACCGACTGGCGTGTTTATTGTAGGCTGGGGGTATTCTATAAGACTGTAACATGACATGTATTACCGCGTAGCACATTCCGGTAATTAACATGATCAGACATCAGTATAGAATAAGGATATAGGTCATTACCAGTAGATTGTATGATATCGGCACTGTTTTACTGAACAACCCGGGCACTGGGACGTGGGCAGTATTATTTATGTGTCGGTGTCATCGGTCGTGAAGCGGTATATGGCGATAAATAGGGATTCCCTCCATCCTCAGAAAATATATGCAACTGTACTATAAATACAGGGATAATAGGGTCAATCTCTCCTACCGTTATTCGACGGCGTATCGTGCAGTCCGCAGACGGTCGTATAGACGCTGTACGGGGGTGAAAAAGACCACAGATATTACAGCCAGTACGGCAAAGACAAGATACGGTACAGGCGGGTTTCGTTTTACCGGTGTGAAAGAGAGCACAAAGATTACAGACTGTACAGTAAAGCCAAGACACAGATTACAGACAGTAAAGAAAAGACAAGGCAAAAGACAAGATACCAGTTATAGACAGTAAAGGAAAGACAAGGCACAGCACAGACAGACTTCTTCTCCCGAGAAACGTCGATAAACCGTGAAATCTACAGACCTACGACCGGGTCGCAGAAGGCCGCAGGCGGATTGCGACCGGGTCGCAGAGGCTTGCGACCGGGTCGCAGAGGGTCGCAGAGGGTCGCCATCGACAGTTTACATACAGAAATGGTGCTATAACGGTACCAGATGAAATAATAGCACACTATATACCCAAGTAGTTGTCCTGACGGCCACGGATGGTGAGCTGTACGTGGTTCTTACCTAAGGGGTCGTCGTGAGGTTGTGCAGCCACGGGTCGTGTCTATAGAGGGTTGAGACGCCGTGCTATACTTACCTGTGCGGGAAGCAGACTGGTGAGCTGACAAGTTAGGGTCAGGCTCCGACGACTTGGGGGTGAAGAAGACGACGGGCTGCCACATCCGTGGGGAGGCTCCAGCGACTGGGGGTATATATTGAGAGAGCGTTACAGCCGTAACGTTCCTACGACTTGGGGTGAAGAAGACGACGGGCTGCCACATCCGTGGGGAGGCTCCAACGACTGGGTGCCATATATTGAGAGAGCGTTACATCCGTAACGTTCCAACGACGGAAGAGAAGGGCCAGCAGCCAGGCCGCCCTTATACCCAGAAGAGAAGGGCCAGCAACCAGGCCGCCCTTATCGCGCCCCCATGCCAATTTAAAGCACTACATATAACTGTAAAATTATATGCACACACTCTGATATTATTTGTATATAATATTAAGCTTATATGCACACACTCTTATATTATTGGTATATAACATCAAGCTTATATGCACACGCTTCCTTATATTACGTGCATATAACATCAAGTTTATTTGCATACACTCTCCTAGTGTCTGTACATATATGTAAATATCATTCCACTGCATAACGTTACATCTCCTTAGACATTCTGTCTAAGCCACGCGGTATAACGTTACATCTCCTTAGACGTTCTGTCTAAGCCACGCGGTTCTACGCTATGATCTGTAATCGCGTATACTATTTGTGCAGAATATACCATAATAGACCTTTACATCAGCGTCAGTCGTCCTTGTAGGGTTGTGATCATCTCTTCGATCCCCGGATCTTTACTAGTGAAGGGGCTAACTACGGTGACGGCCAGAATGCCAGTGGGCAATCCCGGTTATTGATTCGTTTTCTCGTAAACACCACGACTGGTCCTGCTCGTACACGTTACACATAGCAAACTGGTGGCAGCGGTGGGATCTGGTCTGATCTACAACAGAAGAGAACAACCGACTACTAGAGATGACCGACAACGACGTGCCGACAACGCCATTAACCATGAGTTCTCCAGCGGCAACACCGTGACGTTCGGACATAGCGGGCCTACGAGCTATCCTTCAGGGGAGGGAACGATTGAGGACGACAGGAGATGTGAGACTTGTGGAAGCACCGCTTGACCTGTCAACGCGTGCCATCGTCGAGATCGAGACTCCGTCGACTATCCGAACGCTACTAGAGGGCCTCAAGAGCTTACAGGCAGAGATGCGGACGATGCGGGCGACCTTCAGTCAGACGACGATGGGAGCCCCAGCGCACACGTCCACGCCCAGGGCCGAAGAGGGTACTACCAGAACCCCCATAGACCAGCCTGTACGGGAACAGACGATTTGCGACCGGGTCGCAGAGGGCCGCAACCGGGTCGCAGAAGGGCACCATTCAGCGGCTGATACCAGTGGGGGAGCCACAGTCACGACCATCCCTGTTTCCCGTAACACGTTGGTTAAGGCTTCGACCTACGATGGAAGTACGCCCTGGAGAGATCACCTGGTACATTTTGAATATTGCGCAGCCTTAAACCAGTGGACGCTGGAAGAGAAGGGACAGCACTTGGCCGTATCCCTGCGGGGGCCAGCACAACAGGTTCTCTCTAGTCTGAAGATGAAACCAGGGGAAGCAAATTTCATCTGCCTACGTGATGCCTTGGAGAGACGCTTCGCTCCGCCTAACCAAACAGAGCTGTATAAGTCCAAGCTGAAGTCAAGGCGACGACAGAGGGAAGAAGGTCTACCCGAACTGGGCGAAGCTCTGGTGAGACTCAGCCAGATGGCCTACCCAGAAGCCGGTGATGAGGTCCAAGACACCCTGGCCCGTGACCAATTCTTTGAGGCAATTGAAGAAGACTTACGGTTCAAAGTCTGGCAGTGCCGCCCGAAGTCCCTAGACGTGGCTGTACATGCAGCAGTGGAAGCAGAGGCCTTCCAGGACGCCCAGCGTCGACGTCCCGACCCCACGGCAAGAGCCGCTGCAGGAGACGATATACCGGCTGACGTTCCTGAGGATGATGAAGACGCACAGGCCCGACTTCGAGCAGAGAATGCTACCCTGATGGAAGAATATAAGAGGCGCTTCCCAGGACGGGGACGCTCAAGTTCAAGGCGGGGGCAGAGGACGGGAAGACAACCACGCCGGGGATGTTGGAGGTGTGGAGAAGACGGCCATTTTAGGGCGGCGTGCCCTAGACGTTCACCCTCTCCGCCCCCGAGACGATCGTCCGGGTCCGGGAACCCACCAAAGCCCCAGGGAGCGAAGCCTGCGCTTCATAACCAGGGAGAAGCAGGGATATACCTACCCGCTTCTATCGGACCGGTGAAGGTGATGTGCTGTGTGGACTCCGGAGCATCTATCTCCTTGATCAGCCGCCGGATATGGGAACAGCTTGATCCAGATGTGAAACCAGTCCTTCGAGACTCCCGGTACCAGTCCATCAAGGTAGCTGACGGTTCCCATATGCCTTTACTCGGAGAGGGAGACTTCAGGATCTCGATCCAAGGGACGGTGTGGAAGCACACGCTGGTTGTGGGAGACTTGTCCATCGATGCCATCCTGGGGTACGACTTCCTGTATCGCCACGGCTGCATACTTGACGCAAGAGGCCATCGATTGAAGCTGGGAGGCAAGTACCTGCAATGCGAGGCTGTAGGAAGTTTCGATTGTTATCGTTTGGCCCTGGCCGAAACCATCACCATACCGCCTAGAACTCAGATGCTCGCCCCGGCCAGGGTGGGAGACGCACCGCCGGGGGAGATTGGACTAGTAGAGGGAGAGCTCGCATTTACCGAGAAGACCGGCCTAGTCCTGGCGAGAGCACTCTCTCGAGTTGCATCGGATGGGAGTGTGCCTATTCGTATGCTGAACGCTTCCGACGAGTCCACAGTCATTCATGCTGGTACCTTCTGTGGTAGTATGTCCACACTAGGTGATGTTCCGGAAGAGCCTACGGAGCCGAGGGCGCGGACCACGACCCTGCCGGCATATATGCAGCCTTTGTTGGAGAAGTCCAAGGACGGCCTGAGTGCAGCCCAGCTGCGGGAAGTTGAACAAATGCTGAGTCGACACGCTGATTTGCTTGCGGCCGATAACGATGACCTTGGACGTACGACCAGGGTGCAACATCAAATAAAGACGGGGAATGCACCCCCGATCCGTATTCCACCTAGAAGACCGCCCCTTCATGCCCGATGGGAGATGGACAAGCAGGTTGACGAGATGTTACGACGAGGTGTGGTCGAGCCCTCTGAGGGACCGTGGTCGGCCCCTGTCGTCCTGGTGAAGAAGAAGGACGGTAAATCTCGATTCTGCGTCTATTATCGGGCCCTGAATGACGTCACAGAGAAAGACGCATATCCTCTTCCGAGGATCGATGACAGTCTTGACGCACTGAACGGAGCACAGTGGTGGTCTACCCACGACCTGATGTCCGGATACTGGCAGGTTGAATTGGCGCCTGGGGATCGATGCAAGTCCGCGTTTGCTACCAGGAAAGGCCTTTACCAGTTCCGCGTTATGCCGTTCGGGCTGTGCAACGCCCCGGGGACCTTCGAACGCCTAATGGAAGCGGTATTGGCCGGTCTGCACTACGAGACATGCCTCATTTACCTCGACGATATCATCGTGTTCGGGAAGACGTTGACCGAGATGCTGGCCAACTTGGAGGTGGTGTTCCAGAGACTACAACTTCACGGGCTTAAGTTGAAACCCTCCAAGTGTGTGATTGGCGCCCGAAAAGTCACCTACCTGGGACACGTCGTGTCCGGCGTTGGTATCGAGACGGAGCCGGAGAAGGTCCAGGCTGTCAGAGACTGGCCCACCCCAGTCTCCCGGACCGAGGTTTCCTCTGATTGTGTAGCTATTATCGGAGGTTCGTCAAAGACTTTGCGACCGTGGCAGCGCCCCTGCATCAACTTACCCAGAAGGAGAAGAGCTTCGTGTGGACCGACGATTGTCAGATCGCATTTGAGACCCTGAAGGAGAAGATGATAGCGGCGCCCATCCTGGCCATGCCTGACATGTCCAAACCGTTTATCCTGGACACGGATGCCAGCGGTTGGGGCATCGGAGCCTTTCTGTCCCAAGAGGTCGGCGGACAGGAGAGAGTGGTGGCCTATGGCAGCAGGGTACTCACCAAGGCTGAGAAGGCCTACTGCGTGACCAGGCGCGAACTCCTGGCGGTGGTCCACTTCGTTAAGTCGTTCCGGCACTACCTCTATGGGAAGAAGTTTCTACTGCGCACCGACCGGGCCGTAAGCATCAGAATGCTGACGCGATGAGCAGACGTCCGTGCAAGCAGTGTGGTCGTCCCTCCAAGACCTAAGACGGAGAAACTGCGGCGGCCAGAGCTGTGACCATATCTCCACCCAACGAGGACTTTGCAGCGGCCCAGGCTGCAGACCCCGAGCTACTTCCGGTGATTGAATGGGTGAAGGCTGGTACCAGACCTCGGTGGGACCTAGTCTGTCAACACAGCGGGGTAGCGAAAGCGCTGTGGGGAGCCTACGACGCCTTGGCCCTGGAAGGAGACCTCCTAGTGCGACGTTGGTATGACGTGCGAGGCCGAGAGAAGGCTAAGTTACTGGTGGTCCCGAGGGCCCTTCAAAAGAGGATACTTAAGGAATGTCATGATAGCCCGACTGGAGGACACCTCGGTGTGTTCAAAACCTTAAAGAAGGTGCGACAAGCATACACCTGGATCGGCCTGCAGCGTGACGTTCGACAGTGGTGTCGGAGCTGCGACACGTGCAGTCGGAGGAAGCAGGCCGGGAAGAAGCCCCGAGGACAGCACCGCGGGATGATGACGGGATGCCCCAGAGAACGTATCGCCATGGACTTGATGGGTCCTCTCTCCCTGACGACGAGAGGAAATCTGCATATTGTGGTCATCTGTGACTTTTTCACAAAGTGGGTGGAGGCTGCTGCGCTTCCGGACCAAGAAGCGGAGACGGTGGCCCAGGCTGTGATTGACTTGTACGTCAGCCGGTTCGGTGTCCCCTCCCTGATACACTCGGACCAGGGGCGGAACTTTGAGAGCAAAGTGTTCGAGGGGATGTGTCGGATCCTCGGCATGAAGAAGACGCGGACGACGGCGTACCATCCACAGTCTAACGGCCAGGTTGAAAGGTTCAACAGAACCCTGGGCCAGATGCTTCATGCCAGTGCCGCCCGCCAGACGATTGGGATGTATATATTCCACTGACGCTGATGGCGTACCGTGCAGCAGCACACGAGACTACGGGGTATACGCCGAATATGATGACGTTTGGCCGCGAGGTGACTCTACCAGATCACCTGACAGTTGGGGCTCCCCCGAGTGAGAGAACGGAGCCAGTACCGTGGGTCGGGGACCTTCGTGACCACTTAGTCGACGTCCACGAGGATGCGAGGGAAAATAGTGGGAAGGCCCTGAGACGGCAGAAGCGTCTGTACAACTTGAACGCCAAGGCCCAACGATTCGTCCCCGGGGACCAGGTCTATCTGCATACCGTAGTGATCCGGCCAGGGCAGATACGGAAGCTTCGAGACTGGTGGCTAGGACCATTTGTGGTGGAGACGGCGTTGTCGGACGTTACCTACCGGATCCGGAGTGACGACGGGAGGCGACAGGTCGTGCATGTCGACCGGATCAAACCGTGTTATCCGCGGCTGGACGTGGAGGGTGACGATACAGCGTCAGAGAGCGGCAGTGACGACGGCGGCGACCAGCAGGGGCCGGAACCGGCCCAAGCAGAACCTTACGCCCTGACCCACCCGGTAGCCGTACAGCCACCCATAGGCCGGAGCCGGAGTGGACGCGTCATCCGACAGCCGGCCTGGCAGGCCGAATTTGAGTTGGAACCGCGGGGAACGCCGGATAGCGAGTTGGAGGACGAGCCCGAGGAAGTAGCCGAGGGTGAGGCAGCCCCCACACACGCGACGACGACCCGCGGTCGGCGAGTGGTGAAGCCTCGCAGGTTGCACGACTACGTGCTGGCGTCCCAGCCCGTGTATCGTAAGAGGGGGGAAGCCCGACCCTTCCAACTGAGCGCACAGCCCAGTGGACCTAATGTCGTGGGGCGACTCTGCTAGCCGCCCATGTAATTCTGTGAAGGAAAGCTGCCTGACCTAATGTCGTGGTGGCCCGGCCAGACCGCCGGAGGGCGGCCACCTGGTAATTTCGCCGGCCCTGATGGCCAGTAATTGGCGAGGATTGTTTGATTGTTTAGATTGATTCGAACTGTACAACTGGAACTGTAGAACTACCCTCTACTGTGGAACCGGAACGACCATGACGAGGACGTTATGACTTGGAAAGGCGGGGGCAGTGTAACGGTTAACCGTTTGTGTAGGGAACAGTGTGAATCCGCAGGGTGATATGAAAGGAATGCGGCGAACGATCTTGACACGTATCTTCAGCGACGAGCAAGGCAGTGTATGGAAATGGATTCCACCGTATTTCTCGCTTACCAGAGCAAGATAGGAGTTGCCGTTTACGGGAAATATTCTCTACGGGTTCTAGATTGGGATGCCATTCTAGTTTATGGACTATGAACTGTAATTTCGCTGTGAGAGACGATAATTCATTGTGGGCGAGACGTCTCCGTTCGTGAGGAAGCCTCCTGTGGGGACTTTTTGGGTCTGGAGAGTGCACATACTATATAAGCCGGTGCAGACATTCCAACCGTGTTCAGACCAGAAAGACAGCTCTGGAGAAAGCACGCCAGGTACAAACTGAAATGTTGATTTTGGCACACCTTGCGGCCGGGAAGGCAAATGTAATTGTTTTGGCCTGGGAGTCTAAAGGATTGTAGATCCTGTAGCTAGTACAACCTGTGGAAAACACGCAAAAACCAATGCGAATTTGCCGGCTTGCATTTTCAGTGTGGAAACGTGTTTGCGCGGTGTACTATAGTATAGGGAACACGACAGAGTGGGAAAACCGACTGGCGTGTTTATTGTAGGCTGGGGGTATTCTATAAGACTGTAACATGACATGTATTACCGCGTAGCACATTCCGGTAATTAACGTGATCAGACATCAGTATAGAATAAGGATATAGGTCATTACCAGTAGATTGTATGATATCGGCACTGTTTTACTGAACAACCCGGGCACTGGGACGTGGGCAGTATTATTTATGTGTCGGTGTCATCGGTCGTGAAGCGGTATATGGCGATAAATAGGGATTCCCTCCATCCTCAGAAAATATATGCAACTGTACTATAAATACAGGGATAATAGGGTCAATCTCTCCTACCGTTATTCGACGGCGTATCGTGCAGTCCGCAGACGGTCGTATAGACGCTGTACGGGGGTGAAAAAGACCACAGATATTACAGCCAGTACGGCAAAGACAAGATACGGTACAGGCGGGTTTCGTTTTACCGGTGTAAAAGAGAGCACAAAGATTACAGACTGTACAGTAAAGCCAAGACACAGATTACAGACAGTAAAGAAAAGACAAGGCAAAAGACAAGATACCAGTTACAGACAGTAAAGGAAAGACAAGGCACAGCACAGACAGACTTCTTCTCCCGAGAAACGTCGATAAACCGTGAAATCTACAGACCTGCGACCGGGTCGCAGAAGGTCGCAGGCGGATTGCGACCGGGTCGCAGAGGCTTGCGACCGGGTCGCAGAGGGTCGCAGAGGGTCGCCATCGACAGTTTACATACAGAAATGGTGCTATAACGGTACCAGATGAAATAATAGCACACTATATACCCAAGTAGTTGTCCTGACGGTCACGGATGGTGAGCTGTACGTGGTTCTTACCTAAGGGGTCGTCGTGAGGTTGTGCAGCCACGGGTCGTGTCTATAGACGTGTCGCAGCAGCCGGGAGGGTTGAGACGCCGTGCTATACTTACCTGTGCGGGAAGCAGACTGGTGAGATGACAAGTTAGCGTCAGGCTCCGACGACTTGGGGGTGAAGAAGACGACGGGCTGCCACATCCGTGGGGAGGCTCCAGCGACTGGGGGTATATATTGAGAGAGCGTTACAGCCGTAACGTTCCTACGACTTGGGGTGAAGAAGACGACGGGCTGCCACATCCGTGGGGAGGCTCCAACGACTGGGTGCCATATATTGAGAGAGCGTTACATCCGTAACGTTCCAACGACGGAAGAGAAGGGCCAGCAGCCAGGCCGCCTTTATACCCAGAATAGAAGGGCCAGCAACCAGGCCGCCCTTATCGCGCCCCCATGCCAATTTAAAGCACTACATATAACTGTAAACTTATATGCACACACTCTGATATTATTTGTATATAATATTAAGCTTATATGCACACACTCTTATATTATTGGTATATAACATCAAGCTTATATGCACACGCTTCCTTATATTACGTGCATATAACATCAAGTTTATTTGCATACACTCTCCTAGTGTCTGTACATATATGTAAATATCATTCCACTGCATAACGTTACATCTCCTTAGACATTCTGTCTAAGCCACGCGGTATAACGTTACATCTCCTTAGACGTTCTGTCTAAGCCACGCGGTTCTACGCTATTATATGTAATCGCGTATACTATTTGTGCAGAATATACCATAATAGACCTTTACATCAGCGTCAGTCGTCCTTGTAGGGTTGTGATCATCTCTTCGATCCCCGGATCTTTACTACTGAAGGGGCTAACTACGGTGACGGCCAGAATGCCAGTGGGCAATCCCGGTTATTGATTCGTTTTCTCGTAGACACCACGACTGGTCCTGCTCGTACACGTTACACAGGTGTCGTTGTGAGTAGATCTCTTGTAAGCCTACGGATGTCGTTGTGTGCAGGTGTCGTTGCATGCAGGCTCTGAAGTTATCACAGGAAGTTCGAGATGATGGAGAAGACAAAGATCACAGCGAATATATTACCAGTATATGATTACATCATAGGTGAGTATAAGGTGATCTGATGACGTCAGATTGGTGCTACTGTATACTGGGAAAATCGAACTTGTGCAATTAGCGATTCGCCGTTAATTGACATTATTAAACCTTGGGTATCAAGAATTATCACCATCGGTGATTTATCTGAATGTAAACTGTTATAGTAACGGTCCTATAGTAACATATCGATGGACTCAGATTCAAGCTTTTTCCAGTGATCTAGCGGAGATAATCGCGTAATATTTTTTAGGTTTGCCAATGAATTATTTTCCTTTGCCCAGGTTTCATCGTATATCGTTGACATGCGGTTTATAACTAGGTCTTGACATGAGCAATATGACATTCATGTGAGGAACACGGCGCGAAAGCACATGTGAAAATGGGGGCAGTCATTTTACGTGAAGTAAGGACTCTATTCCTCCAGTTCCCACCTTGATGGGGGGGGGGATCGGTCACCACCGAACAGTATATTAATTTCCTACGTTGGACAAAGCAGTCCTGGGCTATCTAATAACTAACATGCGAAACGACCCGCTGCCAAGAAATCCTGGCGACGCCCATGCTACTTAACATGGATTTTTCAACAGATTCTGTACGATACATTAATACCTGCATTTACATCTGTTGGTACATATCTAATTATCTGTCATGGCTTTGTGCTAACCATGTTCTTGCTTGCAGGCAATTTCATCTGGCAAAATATTGCATTGCAAGGCATTATGCGTTTATGTCCCCGTTGTCATCATCTGAGATTTGCGCCTGCTGGGGGTGCATTCTGAACGACCCTGTCTGTCGCCATATGGATCGTTTAGGAGTGAGAAACTCAATTTATTACCTGTAAATTCAGCCTCCCTTATGTTACCTTCAGGAGGCTTTGTGTATATCTGGTGTATCAGACGGCCAATAATATTACTGTTTTGCGTACAGATGATATATTCCATGTTAGTTTGCCCTTAATAAAGCCATGACCAGCTTATACTCCACTCGAACACTGCCTTGCCTTTGATTATTGCTGGTTGTTCGCAGACGCGATAGGCTAATGATAAAATATCTGAACGGTAGAGGTTACGAATATGCTAGCCCCCTCGCCAGGATTGTCACAATATTGAGCGGGTTGATGAGTGTCTCGGGAGATATACACAAGGGAGGCAACCGTCGCTTGCCATACATGATGAGAGTTGTTGCTTGACCCATGAGAGTGTTGGGGGTTCTTTGTTATATTTATTTGCAAGAATGCTTACATGAGTAGTGTGACTAACGTCACAGGACCTACGAAGTAGGGTTTGATGTGATTTAAGTGTGTACCTTGACCTAAGACTGACCATTTCCATGGTCGTAGGGGGCATTGAGACATGTTTTTGCCAATTTCGAGGTTTCTAGGTCACCTAATTAGGTCAGAAATTGGGTCAGAATGTAGGTCACATTGACTTTGACCCAACTAGGTCAGGTCACACTGACACTGACCTAATTAAGCGCATTTCCATGGTCTTAGGAGGCATCAGGACATGTTTTTGCCTATTTCGAGATTTATAGGTCACCTTATTTCGAGGTTTCTAGGTCACCCAATTAGGTCAGAAATTGGATCAGAAATCTGTTCTTCTTATTTTGCCGTAGAAAGGATTCGGATGGACTGACTCACTCACTCACTCACTCATTACCGGACAATTTGCAAATGGGAGCCTACCTCGTAGGAACATGATAACCCTTGTAATCACCAAATTTAGATATTGCCATTAGGTTGTGTGGCCTGTAGGCGAAGTTAGCGAGATGCAACCTCAGGCGACATCTCATGGCATGCTATCTGCAAACCAAATTTCACAAGAATCCGACAATGGGTCCTCAAAGTTATTGCTCGGAAACTTAATTTAGATTTTGCTACCAGCTATCTCCAGTTGTTGGTGCAAGTGGGCGATATGTAATCCCAAGCAACATCTCATAGCATGGTATCTGCATACGAACTTTGAGAAGAATCAGAAGAGGTATCTTAAAGTTATTGTCCGGAAACTAAAATTAGATTTTGCAACCAGGTGGCAAACGTGTAGGCGGAAGTGAGCGAAACGCAATTCCAATCGACATCTTATGAATATCGAATTTCAGAAGAACAGTTGATGAGCAGTTCTTAAGTTACATGTATTGCTCGAAAACAAAATTTGGATTCTGCCACCAAGTGACGCCACCTGTAGGCGCAAGTAGGCGAAACGCAATCCTACGCTACATCTCATGTCATGGTATATGCAAACCAATATGTAATCCAAATATGCAAATTTGAGAAGAATACGATGATCGGTTCTCAAGTTATTTGATAACGAATTCCGGATATTTCCAACAGGTGGCGCCAGCTGTATGTGACCGTGAGCGAAACACAGTCCCTAGTAATATCCCGTCATGGTATATGCATGCTAAATATGAGAAAAAATCGATGAGCAGTTTACAGGTTATTGCCTGAAAACAAATTTCGGATTTTACCACCAGGTGGCGTCACCTGTAAGCAGAAGTGGATGAAACGCAATTCCAAGTAACATCTCACGGCAAGATATATATTTGGGAAGAATCCGATGAGTAGTTCTCAAGTTATTACCCGGAACCCAGATTTAGAATTTGCCTCCAGGTAGCGCCAGCTGTACGCGCAAGTGGGTAAAACTCAATCCCAAGCGACATCTCATATAGCAGGATATACGCATACTAAATTTGAGAAGAACCCGAAGAACGTTTCTCAATTTATTACTTGGAAAGCTAGGGTATTTTAGAGGAATCAGGTAAAGTACGGAATGAACGCTAGTGGCACTATCTACACGCAGATGTTGCTGATACGTAATACCATCGACAACGTATAGCAAGGAACGCATTTGCCGAATTTTGGATGAATCCGATGAAGCATTTTGATTTTATCGTTTTCGAAGACAGTGCGGGTGAAAAATTGGAACAAGAGTAGCACCACCTTCGGCCAGATCTTGATGAAATTCAATAGTAATCGACGTCTTAGTAGTAGGGAGCCGTTAAATCCGGTAACGTTTTCCAGGGAGGTAACTCTTGGTTCCCCTTTTTCCGCCAGGGGGTGCCACCAGTCCCGTATGACGTCACTTCCGGTCTGGGTGAATGGAACATGGAGCGTGACCTTGCCGTATGACGTCACTTCCGGTCTGGGTGAATGGGGCGTGACCTGTGAACATGATAGGATATGTACTGACCTGTCTGTGGGGACTCAATGTCGTTCATCTCCGTGTCTTTTCGGTGAGGCGAACATGTACTGGGGTTTTTCCCACAATGTCGTTCACCTCCGTGTCTCTTCAGTCAGGTCCGTGTCTTTTCGGTGAGGTCCGTGGGAACATGATAGGAGATTGCAACATTGTTGCACGTTCGCTACAATGTTGCGAAGATGTCACGGAGATCACCGAAGAGACACGGAGGTGCCCGAAGAGACACGGAGATCCCCGAAGGGGGAGAGAGGGGTCCCTAGTGTACCGATGGGGTCGTATGAGGTATCAATGTGAAGCATTCGTGAAGGGGCATCTGATGGGGTGGGTGTGGGGTTGAAATATCGTCATTCTGCGCATGCTCGGTAGACCAAGGGTATGGAAATAGACGTTTTGGGGTCTAGGGGAGCCCCTAGTGGTCCGATGGAGTCCAGTGAGGTATCAATGTGAAGCCTATGTGAGGGGCTGGGTGTGGGGCTGGAATATGGTCATTCTGCGCATGCGCCGTAGACCAAGGGTATGGAATAGCCGTTTTGGGATCTAGGGGAGCCACTAGTGGGTCGATTGGGTCGTATGAGGTATCAATGTGAAGCATTCGTGAGGGGGTATCCGATGGGCTGGGTGTGGGGTTGGAATATGGTCATTCTGCGCATGCGCGGTAGACCAAGGGTATGGAAATAGCCGTTTTGGGGTTTAGGGCAGCCACTAATGCACCGATGGGGTCGTATGAGGTATCAATGTGAAGCATTCGTGAGGGGGCATCCGATGGGCTGGGTGTGGGGTCGGAATATCGTCATTCTACGCATGCGCAATAGACAAAGGGTATGAAAATAGACGTTTTGGGATGTAGGTGAGCCACTAATGAGCCGATGGAGTTGAGTGAGGTATCAATGTGAAGCATATGTGAGGGGGCATCCGATTGGACTAGTGTCTCGGCCGTTGTCCACATTCTGCGCATGCGCAGACAGGGAATTCTGGGAAAAGGGTGTGGAAATAGACGTTTTAGGGTTTAGGTGAGCCCCTAATGATCCTATGGTGTCGTATGAGGTCTTATTTTGAAGCTGTCATGAGGGAGCATCCGCCTGGGCTAGTGTGTCGTTCGTTGTCAATAGTCTGCGCATGCGCAGTCTCGCCGTAGTATCGAAATAGACATGTTGGGGTTTAGGTGGGCCCCTATTGGGCCAATGGGATCGAGTGAGGTATCCATGTGAAGCAGTCGTGAGGGAGTATCCGACGGGGTGGGTGTGACGTGGAACTGACGTCATTCTGTGCATGCGCAGTAGAGAAAGTGTATGGAAATAGACATTTTGGCGCCGACAGGGGTCACTATGGGTCCGATGGAGTCGTATGAGGTCTTATGTTGAAGCTCTTGTGAAGCAGCATCCGATTGGACTCAGGGTTCGTCCGTGTTCAAGGGTCTGCGCATGCGCAGTCTGGTCGTAGTATAGAAAGCAGGCATGTTGGGGGATGCGTGGGTGTGTGTTTGTGTGACCCACCACTCGGGGTCCATGGTTGGGGTTGGGTGGTGGCGTGGGTTCTGCGCACCGACGTTACTTCCTGGTTTCATTAAAACTACCTTCGAACACAGAAGAGTTCCAATGTTCCCCTTAGACGTAGGACCCGGCCCGGCCCCGCATCGCGCGCGGGTTATCCGGCCGCAGCGCGCGCGCGGGTTATCCGGAAGTACGTGGCATCACCGGAAGTGCGCGGATGAATATCGGGTCAAAAGGTCAAAGGCCACATCCAGGTCAAAAGGTCAAAGGTCTCCCTTTCGGCAAGGTTCGGCAACAATGTTGCGGCATCGATATACAGAGCTTGAACCCAAAAAAGGGGATTGTAAATTAACCGGGGAAGGATGGGCAGTTCCATTTGGACCAATCAGCGGTCGAGAAAAAGAGCCAATGAGCGATCGATAAAAGAGCCAATAGACGGGTACTAGAATTTCGCTCACGGTTGAGCCTACATCCGGGTACTAGGATGCTTTCGCCTACGTCCGCGCCTACATCCGGGTACTTCTATGTAGGTGTATAAAAGTGGAAATATTTAGGACATTGCTGCTTTCATTGGCCTATTTATCCTTATTTTGTGCTTAAGCTTTGACTAGTGAAATCTCATGTTAAATGAAATCCTATGCAAAATAACATTACACTACCGAACAATCACGGACTTTCACGAAGGGCCGTCACAGGGCGTAGTAGAAAAAGCGCATTCCTAACCTTATTGACCTTATGGCGCAAGCGAGTATAACAAGTGCCCATGAATCACACGGTGTATAAAACCCTACCCAACAGGTACACTATAAAGCCACCTCTCTAACCGTTCGCTTTTCATTCCCCACCATGGCAGCGAGCGGAACAGAGCTTGCGTTATTCCAACTGACGTCCGACGTCTACCTCATCGTCAGTGACGATCACCTGGAGCTGGTCCAAGACGCACCGCAGAAGGTGAAGATTTTGTTATCGCTATCAGGCTGGACTCTATTGACACGATTGTTACAGGGAAAAGAGCCCGAAAGGGATTTCATGCACGTGGAAGTCGGTGTGCACATACGCACTGCTGGAGAGGATTCCCTTTTTCCCCGGTTGGAACAGAGTGGAGGTACCTATATCACACTCTGTCCACCCTTATGGATAGCACTGAAAGATGTACTCCCCGAGGTGGATGACTTACTACACCCCGAGGTGAAAGAAGGGGCTGTGGCTACCTGGAGGCTTACACCTGGCTGCACCCTATTGTTGTACCCCAAGCGGGTGGACCTCATCGATAGCGGACTTAGGTGGTGGTGCACATCTGAATCCAAAGCGCGCGTCTCTTTGTCACCGGAAGGATAGACTACCTTGAAACGGGTGCTGTTGGGTCACCTGCACGGTCATAGCATTCACCTCTGTGACGACGTCTACATTTTCTGCGGTCCCTTTTTCGCTCGACTCCTCTGTCTGAACGACGGTGGTTTTACCCTGGACCCCGATCTATGGACGGCTTTGGAACAAGTAGTCCCCATTGTCGATAAGGTACTATCTCTATAGGAGCCACATAACCAATCAGAATAGTACGTATCACGGACTACACCCGTAGAGCTACATCTAGGCGCACATGTGTGACATGGTCTATAAAACACGTCCCTCTGGATCCCACACTTTCATTTCTACGGTTGCAGAGCCATGACGGACACCCGTCCCTATGCGACTCGCATTTTACAGCATGCGACCGTGGTTAATTCGCTCACGGGTTACCGAGCAGTGATTCGGTCCATGTTTGCAGATGGCGACGACAACGAGGGGCGACGCCAGATCCGGAACGAGTTCACAGAAGCGGTCTTCGACAGAGTGCACTCGATGGAGAGGTGTGCCATCACTCACCACTACTGGACTATGACAGCCATCCTTGATGCTCGGACTATGGACCACGAGCGCTCACGCCGGAACCAGCGACGGCTGGTTGGCCTAGTCATGGTCTGTGCCCTACTGACCCTGGCGCTGTTGCATTGACAGTGGGACCTGACTATAAATACGAGGGTCAGACACAGTGTGCGTCATTCAACGATCGTCATTGGGTCAACCATGTCACCAGTTCTACGAGCCATCCTTCCCCTTACACCGCGGGTGGGGTTACACGTCTATGAAGATAAAGTCACCCTCGTGGAAGACCGTGGAGATGTTTGCTGGTCGCGCGCTGAGACCGTATTGAATACGGTTACACTACACCGTGACGGCTGGACCAAATTTAAACGGGTGTTGAGCGGTGAGGTCGACGGACACCTCATCCACATAGACAATGCCATCTACGTACACCGTGGACCTTTCTTCCCACGCCTGGGCCGCTACCAAGACCATACGCGTGGTTTCACCCTAGACCCCGATCTGTGGACAGCCTTCGAGAAAGTGGTGCCTATCGTGGACCAGCTATTTACACCGGACGAGCGGTCATCAGACGAGTTGGAGTGGGCTCGTGCCCTGAGAGAAGCGGCGGCAGAACCCAATGAACAAATGTCTAGCAATGAGCCAGACGACGATGCCATTGATTATCCGGCTAGACTCAGTCAGCCCAGTGACATGACCAGCCGATCCTTTGATCTCACGGGGTTCTCCCTATAAATACGAGAGACAGTCAAATCTGGTACCATTCACGTTATGACCATGACGGAGCCTATAATACTGGCGTATCTCAGCTTGACCCCCGAGGTTTTCCTGCACGTTTATGCAGATAAGGTCGATATCATGGAGGAGGTGGGAGACATCTGTGATGCGGACCCTACACAACCGTGCCCGGCCCACATTAGTCTGTCCCGGGAGGACTGGACCAAATTCAAACGGGTGTTGTCTGGTGAACTGGACGGCGACCTCATTCACTTGTGTCACGATGTGTACATCCGACGCGGCCCTTTCTTTGCTCAATTGGCTCGGCTAGATGGGGGTACAGTGCATTTTACCCTTCACCCTGATCTATGGTCTGCATTGGAAGATGCCGTGGTAGATGTGGATCAAGTGCTTATCAAGCGGTCATCAGACGAGTTGGACTGGTCATTTACCATGGACACTGTGCTGGCAGAAGCCAACGAAGAAAATCAGAAAGAAACTCCGGCCCAAGATATACCCGTTATAAATAAACGATAGAGCCAGGGTCCATCATCATTTGTCACCATGAAGCGCTGGGAGAAGGTGTTGGATAACTTATACTAGTCCCGACAGTCCGGCGGCCTATAGTGCATTGTTCGGCTCTCCATCGAGCGGCCAAACACCAGGGGATACAACGTGCCCAAGTCCGGGATTGGTTAAGAAAACAAGACATCTATACCTTACATCGATCTGTCCGTCGCCATTTTCTACGGAACCGGGTCATCGTGAGAGGAATAGATGCCCAGTGGCAAGAGGATTTGATTGTTATGAGCGCCTTTGCTAAACACAACGATGGGAATCGGTATATCTTGACGTGCATCGATATCCGGGGAAACGAGTGAAACGACATAAGCAGCCGGATTGGCTAAATGATGAAATTGTGAGAGCCATGGCTGATCGTGATCGTTACAAGGCAATTGGAGATGATGAAAACTATAAAATTATGAGAAACTCCTGTGTCAATCTCATACGTCACGCCAAAACCTCGTTTTATCGTAATTCTATCGAAGGGAATAAAGGTGACAGCAAGAGTTTGTGGACCTACCTTCGTGACTTAGCACCAAAGGAGCCAAGAACATCACCGCTCAGTATATCAAGTGAAAACGGTGAAACTGTGACTGATCCAGATGAAATGGCAAATATGTTTAACGATTTTTTTGTCAATGTTGTGGAAAAGTTCATCACAACAGACAATAATAATGAAAGAGAATATGATAGTGAAATGTTGAGACAATTTGTCGGAACTAAGTTAGGGCCTGGAGATACCTTTAGTATCCCACCTCTGACTCCAATCTTTGTACTCGGACAGCTTACCTCCCTTGATCCAACAAAAGCGACCGATGTCGATCATTTAAGTCCAAAGGTGATTAAGGTAGCTGCTCCAGTAATTGCTGTTAGTATTAAATCCGGTATATTTCCTACGGATTGGAAAACAGCCCGCGTTACACCAGTGCACAAATCTGGTGATAAATCAAACGTCACCAATTATCGACCAATTTCAATTTTATGTGTTCTTAGTAAGGTATTGGAACGTCATGTTCACGATGCCTTATATAAGTATCTCTCTTGTAACAATTTAATATACGGTGCCCAATCAGGTTTTCGTGCCCAGCACTCGACTGAAACAGCTTTGATGAGGCTGGTAGATATATGGGTGAAAACATCGACACTGGACTTTTGAATGGTGTCGTCCTGTTGGATCTGCGTAAGGCATTTGACCTGGTCAGTCATCGCATCCTGTTAAAAAAGCTATATTTGTACCATTGTGATAATAATGCTATGAATTGGTTCAAATCATACTTAACCGGTCGACAACAGTGTGTTTCCATTAAAGGTAAAATATCGTCGATAAAGCCGGTGATCCAGGGCGTACCTCAGGGAAGCATACTTGGACCGTTGTTGTTTATTTTATACATGAATGATATGCCGCTCTCCAGCACATCGGAAATAGACATGTATGCTGACGTATTACTTGCGGAAGGAAAAGATATCAAAACCGTGGAAGACAACCTTAATAGAGACATGCAGCACATAGTGCAGTGGTGCGATGATAACCACATGGTCCTCAATATAGACAAAACTAATGTGATGCTTATAACTACAGAACAAAAGCTTCACTACCTTCCGAAACAGCATCTTGACATTATTGTTGAGGGTGAAAGTTTGAAAACTGTCAAATGTACGAAGGTTTTGGGGGTCATAATAGATGAACATTTAACATGGAAAGATCATGTGAACAAAGTTGCTGGACATATGAACAGAAATATTGCATTCTTGCGTAGGATTAAGAAATATTTACCGCTTTCCACTAGATTAACGTTCTATAATGCATTCATACAACCTTACGTTGATTACTGTAGTATCGTCTGGGGTAACTCTGCGCACATAATTAGACTGCATAAACTTCAAAAGTTAGCTGTGCGTATAATAACTGATTCTCCCAGGTGTACGCCATCAGAGCCGTTGTATAAGAAATGTAAAATATTGCCTCTACTTGCTAGGATGGATTTTAGAACTGTAACTAATGTATTTAAAGCTATTAACAAATTAACCCCTAGTTATATTAGTGACATGTTTATTCGAAGGAGTTCTATATCTAGTCGCCAAACAAGATCTACCGCACAGGACTATTTACAAGTACCAAAAACTAGACTTAAGATGGCCCAAACAGCTTTTAGATGTAAAGGTGCTTCACTTTTTAACAAATTAGACAAGACAACTAGAGACTCCTCATCTTTACAGAGTTTTAAATATAATTATTTTAGAAACTATTCTAAACTGTGATACGTCGAGGATTTACTCAATTTTAACATATATATTGTCGATTTACTAAATTATTCTAAATTTTTACCGCCTTATGTTCTGTTCCGATTCTAGTCATAGAATTTTTTATCTTCATGTTGTATTATTAGTTTTTAAATACTTATTAATTTATTCAAGTTTAACATATAAATTATCGATTTAATGAATTAGACAAAAATTTTACCGCCTTATGTTAATCTGTTCCGATTCTAGTCATATATTTAAAGTAGCCTAAATTGTGCTTTTATTTTCATGTTGTACTATTATTTGTTAATATTTATTAATTCATTTGTATATATTTTACTAACCAAAGAGGGCCCTGGGTTAGATAAGCTCGCTTACCAGGCGTCCATTGTGACTTTTACCTTCTATAAATAAAGTTTTTATTATTATTATTATTATTATCGAAGTATGCGTGGGTGGTACCCATCCGGACGAAAACGTGGGCGAATCTCATAGCGGCGTTCAAAGACATCTTCAAGACCGGGCGCAAACCTTTGTATTTGCAAACCGACGAAGGCACCGAATTCCTCAACAGACCGTTCCAACAGTTTCTGAAAGCCCAGAAGGTCTTTTTCTTCCATACGTACAACGAGACCAAGGCTTCCGTGGTGGAAAGGTTCAACAGGACATTCAAAGCCCGTATGTATAATTATTTCACCTATAAGAATACAAGGCGGTACATCGATGTTCTCCCGAAACTTGTGAGTGGTTACAATCGAGCCTATCACCGGAGTATAGAGAGAGCCCCCATTACCGTGACCCAACACAATGAAGCCCAAGTTCGGCGTGTCTTGTACCCCATACAATCGCAACGAGCACCGAAGGAGATGTTCAAGGTCGGGGACCCTGTACGGATCAGTAAAGTCAAGGGCAAGTTCGAGAAAAGTTGCTTGCCCAACTGGAGCGATGAGCACTTCCTGATTAAACGGCGCCTACCCCGACAGCGGCGAGTCTATGAACTGGAAGATCTTCAAGGGGAACCGTTGCTAGGGACGTTTTACGAGACGGAATTACAGCCTGTCGTAAAAACACGGCAAGACTACTACACGGTGGAGCAGATTTTGAAAACGGAACGTCGACGTGGCAAACTGTTTCATTTCGTCAAATGGCAAGGCTGGCCCAGTTCCTTCAATTCCTGGGTCGCTGCCAACCAGGTGAAACGACTATAAAGCCAGACACCACTGCCGTCATCCTTCATTCCACGTCCGACCAGTGCTATGGACAAACAGCAGCTGCCTCTGAACACAGCGTCTCCCAAAACGCGCAAAGCGCAAGTGGGCTTTGTGGTGATACTGCTAACCCTGCTGAGTGTGTTGTACGGAAGTGTGTTTTACGACGTAGCCTATGTCAGCACGTTACTTAACCAACTGAGAACACCAGCCACCAGTGAAACCGGTCTACAGATAGCACCAGTCAACCCCGTATCGAGCCCAGTCACCACCACACCCCGTGTACAAGCCACGTAGAGCTCCACACCAAGCTCCACACCTACACCAAGTACACCCACTACGTCTGAAAACCCACCGGTTTTCATCCCTCACAGTGAACAGACAACGACGACCGACGTTGTACCCACCACCATCATCCCTCACAGTGAACAGACAACGAGGACCGACGTTGTACCCACCACCACCACTCCAGTTCACTCGTACCAAATTTACAAGAGCGGGTTACCACGACAACGGATACACCTCGAACCATGGACCCTGGGTGGCAGCATCCCTTCACTTGCGTCATCGCAGGACCGACGGGTTCCGCCAAAACGCACTTCGTCAGGAAGCTCCTTCAACACGCCGACAGCATGATCACCCACCCATTGCCCGAGTCGTGTGGTGTTACGGAGAATGGCAGGCAGCGTATGCAGCAATGCCTCACATCACGTTCGTGGAAGGCCTACCCAACCTGGCCGATTTGGAACCCGACACCTTGGTGGTTCTGGATGATCTCATGGCGGAGACGGATGCGCGGGTCACCCAACTCTTTACCAAAGGCAGCCATCATCGACGGCTCAGCATCATCTACATTGTGCAGAATCTGTTCAGTAAAAACAAAGAACATCGGAATATCAGCTTAAATGCCCACTACCTGGTGGTCTTCAAAAACCCGAGAGATACCACTCAACTGCTGCACCTGGCGAGACAGATGTATCCCGGCCGCACACCGTTTGCGTTGGAAGCCTTCAAAGATGCCACAACCCCTCAGCACGGGTATATGCTCTTCGACCTCAAGCAAGCCACCCCCGACCACCTTCGACTACGGACCGGCATCTTTCCCGGAGAGACCCACCACGTGTACATGCAAAAATAATGTAAACACACCCACAGTGGCGCCCCCAGCTGGGGGGTGTGTGTTTGATGATGGGGATAATAAAAAGAATGAACACCACAGCATGGTTGACTTTGTCTCTGTTCTCTGAAGAAGATAAAAAGAGCAGAGTTGTGGGTTCTAGCATTAGTTGTACATGATGTCTGCGCGAGTACGGAAGCACGCTCAGACGCTCCGTGTATTGAAGACGGCCCCACCCCGAGTTGGTCCGAACCATTGTACGCGGTGCGGACCTTGACCTTGTACGCTGTCTGTGCGAGATCGGGTACAACCTGTTAAAAGGCAACGTACCACTGACTCCGGCTCAGAAGACCAAGTTGGCCAAGCATAAGACAGATCTCCGAACCCTAGTCCAGAAGCGGGTCCCTCAAACACAAAAGAAAAAGGTGTTACAGAAAGGCGGCTTTCTCGGGGCCATCTTAGCACCGTTGGCCGCTTCCGTGTTGGGTCCAGTATTGGGTGGACTCTTCGGCCGACAATGAACCACACGAAAAAAATGGTCCTCGTCGAACCACGGTTCCTTCAAAACCTCCAATCGCCCTACCCTGTCCCACCTACGGTGAAGACCATAAACACCCTCGATGGAGAGATGCAACAGATCTTACAGAGACCGGGATTAAGCGACAGTGAGAAAGTACAACGGTACAATGAGACGCTTCAACGGTACATGACGTTCATGGACCAATACAAAACCCTCTCTACCCCACCACCACCACCACTACCACGTGACACACCGCCGACTTCAGCACCGCTCCAACAGCCGCCATTACCAGGGGTAGCACCCACAACCCCACAGTGGGTGGAAGACGAAGTGCTGAAGAGTGTACCTGCATCGTTCAAGAAACAAGCTGGCCTGGTATTACAACGGATGAAACAGAATCCTAACATGACTTGGAATGATAAAGGCGAACTCCTGGTACAGAATCAGGTGGTCCCGGGACCCACATGACGGATTTAGTGAACGACCTGATGCGTCAACGCAGGTCGCACACGGATCCTCGAGGATGGGAGGTCTTCGCTCAAGGCTTGAAAGACATGCATGTACCACAGGAATTGGTGGGGAACCCCCACCGCTGGGCCTTTATGCAGCGGACCCAGCAATCGCCGAGTGGCCCACTACCTTCTTGGGAAGCCGAATGGGAACCGGAGTCACCCCCCAAAACACCACCACCACAACGGGCACCTTCTTTTCAGACCTTTAAAAAACCATCCTTGATCAGGACACCCCACATCTCCAGAGCCGTGACACGTAGCAAGTCAACGCGACGAATACGACGCCGGACACAACCGTCCAAGGCCTGGAACACCTATTAAAACCAACAGCAGCAGCAGGACAGCTCAGTCACCATGTTTTACCTCACCCTACCCAGTAACAGCTCCCTGGATGTGTTTCCTGACAACATCTTGGCCAAGTACGTGACCCAGTTACCGCAACCGTTGTATTTACCTGGGCGCTGGGAATGTGGCCTCGTGGATATCCAATACCCTTACTCGTGGTACAACGTGCGAGCCAATGAAGTGTGGTACGAGGTGACCTACGAAGGAAAAGACACCCGACTCACCCTCCCCGAAGGCCAATACGATACTCCCAAGGAGTTCATCGGTGGGCTGTCAAGACTGTTGCATTATAAGGCTCTACGGGAGGTCGCGAATACTTCAAAACCCATCAAATCCTTTCCCTTCAAGAATCGCGTGGACTTCGATTACAACGCACACAACGACAAGGCATAGCTTATCGTCACCGCCAACGCGAGTGTCGTACTGAGTCCTATCCTACAGCAAATGCTGGGTTTCGATCTACGGACGTTCGCTGGTCCCACCGCCCACCAAGGCGAGATCCCGATGGATATGAAGTCGGGTATGTACGGACTCTACGTCTACTCGGACGTGGTGGACAACCACATCGTGGGCGATATCAACACACCTCTGTTACGGGTGGTGCCCATTAAAAAGTTGTATAGAGATCAAGTCACCCACAGTTTCACCCACATGCTCTACCTACCCGTACGACAAAGCCACATCAACACTATTACGGTGGATATAAGAGATGACACGGGACGACCAGTGGCATTCGAATGCGGAAAAGTGGTGCTGATACTTCATTTTCGACAAGCACGTGCTCCCCACTTTGTATAATGAAGGTGCCTTACGAGTGCGATGCACGCAGCTATATGGACTATTATTCCCAACAGGCCGGGGGTGGCCTTCCGGTTTTTAGTGGTGCACGCATGCAGCGAGGACATGGACTGGGGAACATACTCGGGAGCATCGTCAAAACGTTCCTGCCCTTGGTGACGCGTGGGGTGAAAGCAATCGGCAAACAAGCGGTACGCAGTGAACTGCAAGTCGCCGGTGATGTCTTGGGGGGTACGGCACCCAAAGAAGCCTTGAAACGGCGGGCCAAAGAAGCAGGAGGGGTCTTGGTGGCCAAAGCACAACGCACCGTAGGGAATAAAAGACCTGCACCACCGAGACCACGCACCAGTCGACAACCGACCCAGCGACGACGCACATCGAAGACCCGGGATATCTTTTCTTAAACATGTCCTTGATCCACGCCGAGTCCTGCCCCTCCACCAACAGTGAATTTGATTTGTGGACCGTCCCGCCCACACAGACCAGTGCCGAACAAGGATTATGGGTGGAGCATCTCCCGCTGTCCAACATCAACGCAACAGGGCCCATCGAGTTCACCATCAGTAATGCGGATACGGCCTATGTGGATTTAGCCCATACATACTTGTATGTGAAAGCCAACATCGTCAATGGAGATAGCTCCAGAATCGTTGACCAAGCAACGGTGGGCCCGACGAATCTCTGGCTGCACTCGATGTTTCAACAGGTGGATATATTTCTCAGCGACAAACTCATCAGTGACTCGACCAACACGTACCCCTATCAAGCCTACATCGAGACGCTGTTGTCGCTTGGGCGAGAGGCTAAAAATTCTCAACTGACAGCCGCTTTATTCTACCAGGACACAGCCCAGCACATGGGCGTAGAGAACGACAATGTGGGATATAACAAACGGAAGGCTTTGACCGCGAACGGCGTCGCGGTGGATCTCATGGGTCTACTGCACGCAGACATGTTCATGCAAGACTGGTACCTGTTGAACAAGATCCCCATCAAAATCCGACTGATACGGGCGCCTCCGACCTTCGCCTTAATGGCCACTAACGTAGACGGGCATGCAGCTGACTATAAGATTGTCATCCAAGACGCAGTCCTGTATGTCCGAAAAGTGAAACCGAATCCAGCCGTTCAATTGGGACACCTCAACGCCTTGGAAACAAAACCAGCCCATTACCCTATCCGACGTGTGCAAACCAAAGTGTTCTCTGTGTCTGCTGGAAATATGAGCGCCAACAAAGAAAACCTGTTCCTGGGGGAACTACCCAAGCGATTGATCCTGGCCTGTGTGGAAAATACCAGTCTCAGCGGAGCCTACCCAGAGAACCCGTTTGACTTTAAACATTTCGGCATCAATTTTGTGGCCCTGCATGTGGATGGACAACAGGTCCCATCCACGGCCTTAACACCGAACTTTGGGCGCCCGAATTTCATTCGAGCCTATCAGAGCCTGTTTACAGCCACCGGTCAAATCAACCAGGACGAAGGGAATATGATCAGTCGGGAGGACTACGGAAACGGATACACGTTGTTCTGTTTCGATCTGACCCCCACCTTAGAGAACGACCATCAGCTGGCCCTCGCCAAGCAAGGCAATTTACGGTTGGAAATCCACTTTGCACGAGCCCTCCGGAGCACCGTCAATGTGATCTGCTACGCCGAGTTTGACAACATCATTCAAGTGGACAAAGCGCGCAACGTCCTGTGTGACTTCTCCACCTAACATGGATACAGACCAGATAACCACCGTGCTGGAGAATGACCCAGAGACACGTATGGTCTTTCAAGGGGTGTTCGCCCGAGATGTGTTCCCATTACACCGTATGTATCCTGCTGCTTACGTTCTCAACACGGACCCGATGGATCGGCCCGGTGAACATTGGGTGGACGTGTACTTGACAGAACAGCAGGGCGAATACTTTGACCCGTACGGCCTGCCACCCCTCCATCCCGATTTAACAGACTTCATGGATCAAGGCACAGAGACGTGGTGTTGGAACAGTCAAACGTTGCAAAGCCTGACCAGTAGCGTGTGCGGACAATATTGCTTGTTTTACCTGTACCATCGATGCCGGGAAAGACCCTTATCTACCATCGTACAGATGTTTGACGAGTACCCCAAGGCCGAGGACCACGATGTACTCGTATATGACTGGGCCGCTGATCATTTCAATGTACAAGCCCCGTTCTGGGCTTAAGTTCTTTCAATGTACAAGCCCCCCTGTTCTGGGCTTAAGTTTACAAGCACCCTGTTCTGGGCTTCAGTTCTTTCAATGTACAAGCCCTCTGTTCTGGGCTTTAGTTTTCACGTGGTTGTTCTCACGTTGTTGTTGTTCACTGAATAAAAAAATGATATTTCACCCAAAAAAAACCTGTTTTGTGTGTTTTCTTTATGAGCATAATGCATGAAAGCTATAACAGACATGTGGGGATTCGGTGAAACTGGCTTCGAACACCGTGGAGAAAGTAGCCCATCAGTGGTCTAGGATAATCCGAACTTCACCCGCGCAGGCGTGCGGCCGGATAAGGCGCGCGCGCGCGCTGCGGCCGGATAACCCGCGCGCGCTGCGGGGCCGGGCCGGGTCCTCCGTCTAAGGGAAACATTGGAACTCTTCTGTGTTCGAAGGTAGTTTTACTGAAACCCGGAAGTAACGTCGGTGCGCATAACCCACACCACCACCCAACCCCAACCATGGACCCCGAGTGGTTGGTCACACACACACACACCCACGCATCTCACAACATGCCTGCTTTCTATACTACGACCAGACTGCGCATGCGCAGACCCTTGAACACGGACGAGTCCAATCGGATGCTGCTTCACAAGAGCTTCAACATAAGACCTCATACGACTCCATCGGACCCATAGTGACCCCTGTCGGCGCCAAAATGTCTATTTCCATACACTTTCTCTACTGTGCATGCGCAGAATGACGTCAGTTCCACGTCACACCCACCCCGTCGGATACTCCCTCACGACTGCTTCACATGGATACCTCACTCGATCCCATTGGCCCAATAGGAGCCCACCTAAACCGCAACACGTCTATTTCGATACTACGGCGAGACTACGCATGCGCAGACTATTGACGACGAACGACACACTAGCCCAGGCGGATGCTCCCTCATGACAGCTTCAAAATAAGACCTCATACGACACCATAGGATCATTAGGGGCCCACCGAAACCATAAAGCGTCTATTTTCACACCCTTTTGCCAGAATTCCCTGTCTGCGCATGCGCAGAATGTGGACAACGGCCGAGACACTAGTCCAATCGGATTCCCCCTCACCTATGCTTCACATTGATACCTCACTCAACTCCATCGGCTCATTAGTGGCTCACCTACATCCAAAACGTCTATTTTCATACCCTTTGTCTATTGCGCATGCGCAGAATGACGATATTTCGACCCCACACCCAGTCCATCGGATGCCCCCTCACGAATGCTTCACATTGATACCTCATACGACCCCATCGGTCCATTAGTGGCTGCCCTAAACCCCAAAACGGCTATTTCCATACCCTTGGTCTACCGCGCATGCGCAGAATGACCATATTCCAACCCCACACCCAGCCCATCGGATGCCCCCTCACGAATGCTTCACATTGATACCTCATACGACCCAATCGACCCACTAGTGGCTCCCCTAGATCCCAAAACGGCTATTCCATACCCTTGGTCTACCGCGCATGCGCAGAATGACCATATTCCAACCCCACACCCAGCCCCTCGGATGCCCCCTCACATAGGCTTCACATTGATACCTCACTGGACTCCATCGGACCACTGGGGGCTCCCCTAGACCCCAAAACGTCTATTTCCATACCCTTGGTCTACCGCGCATGCGCAGAATGACGACATTTCAACCCCACACCCACCCCATCAGATGCCCCTTCACGAATGCTTCACATTGATACCTCATACGACCCCATCGGTACACTAGGGACCCCTCTCGCCCCCTTCGGGGATCTCCGTGTCTCTTCGGTGATCTCCGTGACATCTTCGCAACATTGTAGCGAACGTGCAACAATGTTGCAATCTCCTATCATGTTCCCACGGACCTCACCGAAAAGTCACGGACCTGACCGAAGAGACACGGAGGTGAACGACATTGTGGGAAAAAGCCCAGTACATGTTCGCCTCACCGAAAAGACACGGAGATGAACGACATTGAGTCCCCACAGACAGGTCAGTACATATCCTATCATGTTCACAGGTCACGCCCCATTCACCCAGACCGGAAGTGATGTCATACGGCAAGGTCACGCTCCATGCTCCATTCACCCAGACCGGAAGTGACGTCATACGGGACTGGTGGCACCCCCTGGCGGAAAAAGGGGAACCAAGAGTTACCTCCCTGGAAAACGTTACCGGATTTAACGGCTCCCTGCTACTCATCTTGTCACAGGAAATGCACATGTCGACTGTTGGAGGAATCTGACAACGCGTTACTACATGTATATGTTATTGCTAGAGAAGAATTCGCACGAACATGCACCGACATCCGCAAAAAGATGGAAGGAACCCTAGTGACTCCAACATCATGCAAATCCTACTGAAACGCAGTGCCAGTCGACGTATGGTCGCAGGAACTGCATATGCCGAATTTTAGAGAAATCCTACAACGCGTTTCAAAGTTATTGCTTGTGAGAATTCGCACGGATAGGAATGGAAAGGAACGGACATTCACAGAAGGTTGAAACAAAACCTAGTGAAGCCACCTTCAGGCGGATCTTGCTGAAACTCAATACCAATCGATGTCTTGCTGCAAGGAAAGCGTATGCCTTCGAAGAATTTGAACGGGCACGAACGGACATCCACAGAAGGTTGGAATAAAACCCATCTTGCTGAACAACGTCTTGTCGCAGGGAATGCATATGCCAAATTTCGGAGGAATGCGACAAAGCGTTTGGAAGTTATTGCTTGCGAAGAATTTGAACGGACAATGGATTGAATTGAATGGATATGACTAAACATCCACATGAGTCTGGAGCAAAAAGCAGTGGCACCACCTTCAGGCGGATCTTGATAAAACGCAAATACCGATCGATGTCTTATCGCAAGGAATGCATCATCCAGATTTCGGAGGAATCCGGCAAAGCCTCTGAACGTTATCACTTAAGAAGAATTTGAACGGACATGAACGGACACGAAGAAGCGAGACCCATTTCGAAGTCCCCCGGTCACGTTGCGGTGGGGCACGTTGCGGTGGGGAACAAAACAGCCTTACTTAATATACAGTAAATCGGCTGAGCACATCTTGAGGAAAATATATTCCGTAATATTCGCCGCCATCAATGAATCGTCACGTCAGGTAGCCTGGCTTTTCCGCTTCAACAAAAATTCGGTGATCATTCTCTTCCTATGCAGCTTTTTCGAGATAAAACTGGCAGAAATAAATTTCTGTCTGACACCAACTCAGCCAATTTGGGTAGGCTTACTTGGCCTTAGTATATATTCTGAAGATATACATTCCTTAATATTAGACGCGACAAACGACACGCCACACAAGACGGCTTTTCCGCTGAAAAATTTAAAAAAAAATTCATGCATTCTCCGCCATTTCTGTTAGATAAAGCGGGCAGAATCAAGGTTATTCCACCCAACAACATCACAACGAATTTGGGGGGCGGGCGATCACCTTATAGCCCTTGAATTTAAACTCCTTTCTTTCATCCATTTATGGAATCAGTTAGGTACAGTGTCTAAACACTGTCGTAAATGTAATTAAACGGTCTATAGCCTGGAATAGAGAAACGCAAGGTTCAGTACTTAGCATCGATCCTCCATGTAAGATAGCATGAGAATTGTCTGGGTCATTGCCATTATTTTATATAGTGAAATCTCGCGACTGACTGAAAACTGTGCACCTTGCATGCGAAATCATAAAATCTTTCGCCTCAGTTACCAGCGACCTTCTTATGGAGTGGCTTTATAAAATGTTTGTCGCGGTCTTCTAATTGAGCATCATCTCGAGCCATTGTATCGATCGATCTTTTAGGATCTATGCACTGACATGGTTAGTTCCCATACCAGTTCTGGATATAAATAGATCACAGGAATTCTTCTAAATCAAACCAATCGGTGAACGCGTTAAGCTAGCTGATTACGTCAATCCGCTGGGAGGTATGAGATGTGACAGATTTGACACAAAAATCGCAGACTAGGGATAGCGACATGCTAATGCAAAACAAGCGCGGAGTATGAAATGTACGAGATTGTATAGCGACAACAACTGAAGAACTCATTCGAATTACCATAAATGTTCAGGTAAACCCTCTGCAAGGATTTACCTGGACCTCTCATTTAACGGTATTCTGAAAGCAACAGTCAAACTAGACAGCGGCCTTCATAAGGAGCGGCTTTGTGAAATCGTCCATGACTCGAGCTGTTTTGCTACTAAACAGTCTTGTTATATCTGCTGTATCTAACAGCCGAGAGCAGACACGCGTTTGCAGACCATATGTATAATTGCGCATCTTCAAAAACCATCTAAATACCATAGTTAGGGAGCATTGCTATAATAGGGAATTATATGACCTTAACCCGCTCGCATGTAGCTTAGAAAGCCCGGCGGAAATGTCTATGTCTTCGCCGATATCACTCTCTGTGAGGCGTGACCCGGATGGAGCAACTTTCAACTTCAAAGTTGCCAAAATATTCATTAGAATAATCATAATGGTGCATTCTTCAAAGAGTAAGGGTTACCGCCGGTTAAAAATATTCCTCCATGTTTTAGCATACACAGCCAGAAAAAAGGCGATGGCCCATCACCCTTTAATGCAGATCACACCTGGCTATTACTTTCAAAAGGTGACGAGTTAGAGCCATCACCTTTAAATCGTGAAGTCTATCAACTTACAAGGGGGATAATTTTGCCTCATGACCCTCAAAAGTTGATGACCTAAATTTACAACCATTGCTCATCACTCTGAGGTGAGGGTCATCGTTTGTAAAGGTGATCGTAAAAAGGGTGATGGATCTAACTCATCACCTTTTCGGGTGATCGTTATCACCTTTTTCTGGTTGTGTAGGGAAAGAAAACTAAATTCGACTACCAAGAAATGCAGGCGAGGCTCCGACCGATTCACGCCTCACTGTGCACTCCGTGTGATGACGATATCGGAAAAGTCCCCGAAGGTAAATGGTCAATAAGTGGAGGCCGACCTGCCAGTTGGAAAACAGGTGATCAATTCGAAAATGATATTTGAAAATGTCACAAAACTCGTGTCTCCATTTTCAACGTTCTGACATTTCCCCCAGTATATTTGCGGATAGCATTCTGTGCGCAGATGTTTAAAGATGGTCGCGCCCATGAGAATTTGTGTTTCTGTAATATTTGCTGGTCAACGATGTGGTTCTATTCTGATCAGGCAATGACAAATACACCGGATTAAATTATGACATGGATTTACTGATGCCATGATTTCAGCAAAGTTGCTGCTCGTGATTGCAATATGGGTAATTAACC
>JAVTVY010011423.1:0-53222 GCA_036873755.1 Hanleya hanleyi
TACAATTCAGTTGTCTGTTCATGCACAGGAAGTGTGTTTTCAAACCCAGACATAGATATCGGGGTGGTCTGTGGTCGAATTTATTGGAGCAGGAAGTTGGTTAAATTCTACGAAAACAAATGTTGTAAAACCTTATTTTGAATGATTTCTTCCAAGCTTTATGGGTGATCAAATTATTGTAGTTAATTTGTTACTAGAGAAAAGACTGAGTAAAAGTACTGTACTTATCAACTATATTTTGATCGCCCATGTTTGCACATTAGTGAACGATTTACACTTGTGAGAGTTCGCACGTTACATGTACTGTTTATTAAGTGTTTGTGAGTTGTTACATGTATTCACAAGTGCTGAGAGCAAAAAGGAAGTTAGGTAGTTTGGGGCTCAAATGCATAATGTTTACAAAATTTTTCATATTAAAGAATTACATGTATTGTAAGTTGCAGATGTTTTCTTCCACTCTGTTTTTGTGCCTTTTGGGAGGATTTTTTTTTCTGCTTCTTTTTGCGAAATTGTAAATATTGACCTAGTCCTTCTTGTACATTTATATCTCAAGATCTGTTGGATCTTAAACAAGGAAGTTAAAATACAGTTCTAACGCCTTTGAAGAAAGCCCTGAAAGTAACATAAGATTGTCATTTCTGTGCTTAACTTTGTTGACATCTGTGCATATACCATGTATACAGTACTGGGGCGAATGATTGGCAGGGACCATAGATTGTAGTGTGCAAACTAACTGTGAAAAGAGTGGACCAGGTAAACACCACCCACTGTGTATATATTGGGATGACCTAATCCCCTGCTGTACCCCATGATCTACTCCCAAGTATGGAGACACTGGGAAAAGTTAGCGACTGTGTTGATACAGTGTGACCTTAGTGTAGCTCACAATAGGAAGTATAACTGTGTGTTTATGGAAGTCCTGGGGCAAGTTGGATTATACACATTACCTTGATTAAATACCCATCAGGCTAATAACATCATCACCTGTCCACCGCTACTGTAATAACCTACATGTACTGTACTGTAAGTCAAGCTGATGTATACATGTACACATGTACTCCAGGATAATTCTGACCTGTCTTGTATGTACATCTCATCAGACTAACATGGATATCAAACTATCCTGCATGTTCTGGGTTAATTGAAGCTGTGTTTATGCCTTTACCAATAAGTCAGTGTAACAAAATATATCATTATCAAGATCATGTTAAGAAAGTTTAACAGTTTAACTTTTTTTTATCAAGTTCAATCCATCGTATGGTACTAACCATGTTAACCAGGCTGACTGAATGATAGTCAATTATACATCAAAACTTCTGAAATGAAACTTGCAAGAGATAATTACTCTGTAATGAATAGGATTCTTCCAATTTCACATTAAACATCGGGTAATGTATCTGTGTAATTAAAAGTTTTCTTGATCAAATGTTTATTAACCAGAAGAGGCAAGGCAGCATGTTCCTGTTCAATCAGATCTCTTGCAGTGCACGAGTGATTTTTTTTATCACATTTTAGAGGGTTGTTATTTTCAGCTGCATGATGCTCTGATTTAGCCAATATCATCTCTGTATCTGCAGCAGCTTGAGACGTTTAGCTTTTATGAGTTAGGTGTCTGGAAAGGAGACCACCGCATCTTTCAAGTGTGAGAACAATAGTCTGTCTGACTACAACAATGAGTCTAGGTTGAAGGCTTTTCAGTAATATAAAGGCATGAACGATAGAAACTTATATGAAAGCTTGATCAATGTGTATTACTGCAAATTAACAAGCAGTTGCTATGGCAACCTTGTCTAGTTCAAAGTCAACTTGCATGTTCATCAAACAATACTAATTTTTTGGAATCATATCATGTAAAATAAAAGTAGTTTTGGACTGATGATGACCATAGTTGGTATTGCAAGAGATAATACTTGGAATATATTGTACACCAGTGTAGCTGCTTTCTGAAATATACCCAATAAAAATGGATATTATTCATGCTGTTCACAGATAGTTTCTCACCATCTGCAAAATGACAGATGACAGTATGAGAGTTAAAAGAAACTGCAAATAATTTTGTAATGTGTAGAATATAATTAACAGCTGTACGCTGACAGTTGGTATCATGTAAAATCACCAATTAGCAGAAGGCTTTGTCTGTGCCATAACAATAGATATTGGATGTTAAAATTCAGGTATACTTGCCAGAAATGGAGGAGGCTTGGATTTATACTCATGCCAAACAGTGGATATGTTATTCGTGATGATGATTCTGTCCATCCGTCCCCATCATTATTATCTGTTTCATGTCCAATGATATGAAAGACTCTATCTACGATCAAAGTTTTTGTGCGGATACATTTTGTTCCCACACCAAAATTGAGGTTCAAGGGTCAAGGTCATTGTGGCCTGAAAAATCAGGTTGTTTTTTCTTTGTGAGCTGATACATTAGGTCTGTTGAACATATATGTATGTATGAAAATTTAGGTCAAAATGTCAAGTCAAGGTTGGTTGAAAAATTAAGTAAAACATCGAAAACTGTTTTGTCTATGCTACAACTGTAGTTCAGCGATGTGGATTGTCATTAGATTTCAGGTATATCTCAAATTCATAGATCACTTAAAGATGTAATCAGCCTCAAAATGGATGGATTTTGTAAACTCTTCCCTGTGCGTTTTTTCAGCAGGGAAGATTACCAAAGCATCATACGTATTATATTTGATGACAGTGAGATCGTCATATACAACGAATGCAAGAATATCTTGTCAGAGAAATTTGTAACTCTGCCGGCTTCGACGGCTTTTCTGTCTCGCCATTGAGTGTGCGTTGTACGCGGAGAGGAAATGACGTATGAGTGACGTGGCGACGCTCACGAATTTGAATGCTGCACAGCTGCAGCCATGGGATAGCGTCATGGTTCGTGCCTTCGGTTCGGTGATGTCGCATAGCATACGTTGGTAGAATGCACCATACGTGTATACGCTTGTTGACACGGCCGTGGAAAAATAAACGGCATGCCATGCTGTTTATTTTTAAAGATCAACTCCTTCGATTTTCTCGTGAATTGTAGAAACAAGTTTAGTTTCTTGTGGTCAGATGTGTTTCATTTTGTACCTGTTGTAACATATGTCACTTTCGCTGAGTTTGAGAGACATCGATTTCAGCCCATATTTGAGGCTGATTACATCTTTAACATATTTTCTTTATGCGATATCTCCAGTTCTGGATCCAAATTAGGATGCGCCCAAATTACAGAGCAAAAAAAAAAAATAATAAAAGAGGGTGTGCCCGAATTAGGTTAATCTAAAGCTCTGTTGATTGTGTTCAAGTTTTGATAATACTTTACCTTCAGAGAAAGGAAAACATGGTTATATTTGATGTAAAAAATGTCAACCTTCGCTACCAGGCCCCCCCCCCAACCCCCCTCCCCCCCTGTCTCTTCTACCATCTGGAGTAAAGGTAGACTATAAATGGTGTTCCTGATGATGAAAATGTCAAGGGTACCCTGAAGTCCCATATGGGAGTGCAATTTGTTTTACACCAAATTTATGCAAACATATTGATCTGCAAGTCAGTACCAAAATTTAATTCATGATGAATCGAATTCCATCAAATATGGTCAAATGTTGTTCAGGTATATAATGAAGCCAATTTGATCTGTTGTTAACCTTGTTTAAACATGTTTGATAATCGTGTCTGTAAAATTTAGGAAAAGTTGGATGTCTTGTTGAAGAGCAGCATTCTAGTCATGTGGACTCACTACTAGTGGATTCCTTAAATTTGTGAAGGCAAATGTGATTAACAATTTCATGAACTGTTCCTGGTACTGTTAGCCGAAGGAGGTTGAATTTCACTGAGCAAATGATTAGCCTTTTCCCCAAAAAGCCTGATATTCAGTTTACCACCCTCAGCGAAATTTGATCAAAGGGGTATAGTCATCGTCCGTCTATCTTTTCATCATCCTTGTTAAAACAATAGGTCTTGAAGAATTATAGCCTGGCTTTCGAAATTCATACCACATATGAATCCTATTGAAAATGACTGACCTTGACCAATTTTTTCTAGGTCAAATTATACATTTGAATTATTTCCAATGTTGTTAACCCAATATCTCTTGCAAGCCTTTCTACAGTTAGCTGCTTCTAACTTGACCAGAAGTTGTGTAAAGCCAAGTGCACACGAGAACTATCCCCTGAGCCATTGGCCTCAAGCTCCTTTGTCTCAGGGGATACCTCTTTTCGCGTTGCGTGACCGAGGGCAAAATCAGTGTGTGCGGCGATTGCATTCAACAGCTCAGCTGTTTTATTTAGCCAACCAGTCAATGAAAACACATCTTATATTCACGTGATTCACCGTCGTCCACCATTTTAACGCAGGCCCGGTCACATGAAATGTCATATGGTGCTCCGCGGGAACTGGAATCAATCTGGTGATCTTTTTTGCTCACCATGTGTGCTGAAACCACATGAGAGCTGTCCCGTGAGACAACAGGTACTTGAGGTCTTTAGCTCAGGATTTGCCTCTCATCTGCGCCTGGATTAAGATGTCCAGTATAGTTACTCACAATGTTATTGGTACATTGTCTCAAGTTACTTGAAGTTGCTTTGTAAAATTTGAAGGAAGCATTATGCAGTCATGGGGACTGTAACAACAAATTTGATTGGCCTTTAAATTAATACATTTGACATTATCAATTTCAAATTACATGTAGTTTCTTTTCATTGATAAAGGGGCAAGGAGGGGGGGGGGGGTCAAAACCTCATGCATTAATTTATGTTTTATGTGGAGAAGTCCAGAGTTTGTAGTCTCAAACAGTATATCATAGATTGAGCTTAACCCCTCTTGGAGGATTATTGCCAAGCTTCCCTAATTCCAAATATGCAGCTAATGATATACCGGTAGTCTGTCTATGATGACTGACCTTGGTAAATATGTCCACACCACAGATACATATATGCTCATTGACCCGAATCTTATTGAACATGACTCACCATGACCTATTTTCAAGGTCAAATTATATGGTTATTTATGTGATTAGCTTATCTAGAATTACACCACAAATGCAAGTCTGCTGTGGTTGACTGACCTTGACCTATTTTCTAATGTCATAGCAAGTTTGTCTCTCCATCATCACGCCTTGATAGGTGCTCATTGACTTAGCCATGCTGTCCTTAAATGATGGTACACTTATATCAATAAAGAGACCATGACCGATCTTTCCTAATTTAAACCACACATGCACCGGAATCCCAACAGCCGAGGGGTTTTGGGCCCATTGGGTAAATTAATTTTGATATATTGTTGACCTCATATATTGTAAGATGTAAGACAGCATCCTTCTGGCTGTTGTTACTATTCCCTTCCAAGCATATCACGGTGCTAGTTCCAGTACAGTCACACCAGCACACATGGCATACCTGGAAGGGGACTAACCTCTGTATAGCAACAGGGTAAGTCAGACAGGTCTGAAAAAATTGGATACACAAATAAGTCGCTGTGTACATGTACTTCAACATTGGACATTCATACATTCCACAATGTATGGAAGTTTAAAGAGACTCAGAGGTGGGCTGGTCAAGGGCATATTTAGCCTGATTTCTATGTCTTCCACTGGAACCTTGTTCTCCTAGATTGCCTGTGACAAACAGTGTTGAGGTAATACTGTGGTGATAAATTCCGCTGCTTTGCCTGTGTCTACTCACTGGCATCTGATTGGTGCAGGCCAAAGTTATCTCCCCTGACACCCAAAAGATACCAGGAATAGCCAACAGAAAAGATCGACATACAAACACCTGTGCATATGTTATTGAATATATCTACCCATGTGCTGTGAAATAATAGTGCTTTCAGCATCTGCTTAGTCATTCCATGTACCTCCTTGCAGGATTATTATTTCAAACCAGTGAGAGTACATACCAAGTATTTTTCAGAATGAGGCTTTTTGTCCTAGACATTACACGGTCCGGCTTAGACGATAGGTTCTGTACACAGTCAACTGGCATCTGGTTGGTGCAAGCCTAAATTATCTCCCTTGTCACCATCCTGATACCAGGGGCTGTGAAAACAGCATGTACGTACTGGCTGAAGGAAACCTGCGGCGAGTCACAGACATGAAGAAAGTTCCTCTGAATAAACCTGATTACTATAAACATGACACTATACATTAGATCATCAACCTCCATTGGTCTTCAATAAATCCACATAATATCGCTAATTTCAAGTCTTGCAGTTTCGTTCCTATATTTCTGCAAACTTTCATTATGTGGCCATGTTCACTCTCCTCCCTGTAGTGACCATCAAGTATATGACTGTTCAATCACATTAACAGAACCATTATTACCTGTGTTCTCCAGTATTACCATGTAGCTGCTGGTCAGCTGTGGCCAGGTTAATGGCTGTCAGGCAGGTGTGATGATTATATAGACCCTGCCTGACAGATTGGGCAAGTTGTCAACACCTGGGGCTTGTTACAACAGAACATGTTCAGACTTTGCCTCTGTTTGGTTGGTTGTTAATGAGCTAATTGAGTTTACCTGCCAGGTAATTTGATATTCCAAACTGCAGAGAAAAGGGAAATTCAAAACACACAGTTTTGCCAAAGGACCTTGATACCTATTGTAAAGGAGTTAGCACCAGCCTTGTAGTAGTTCACAAGTAGATTGTGTAACAAAAGAAGAATCAAAACCATGGAAATACCCCTTCAGACATGTTTTACATAACTATTGTTGTAAGTCATGTAAGTAAGCAAATGTATAAGTTATACTGAACTCAAGGTGAATATGGTTTAATACATGCATGAGTATCATGTATTACCTAATTTAATTGATATTGTATTGCCAGGTATTAGGGCAGTGAATTAACTGCTCATGTTACATACCTGTGTTTAGAGGATTATATGGATCACATGACATGTGAATTGGCCTTCTTTTATTCATAGCTGTGTTTGAGTAATTGCTTTTATATACCCTGTATTGAACCAGGATGACAATGTATAATACATGTAGCTAGCAACTGTTTTCTAGCTGTTATCATTATTAATAAAAGGCTTAACTATAACAGTTAAAATGACACTTAAGCACATGTACATGTATATCAATAAAATTATATGCATTTCTGCACCTACCTCTTTATTAATTTGGCTGTTACAGCTCATTAGGGAATAAGGAAATAGTAACTGGCCTTCCGGATGTTGGAGGTGCTTGAATAATTGCAGTAATTGTACAGAATGGACTCATTGCATCCTTAAATGAATCCGTCTTTAAGCTGCCTTTGTTTTTTTTTATGTTTTTTTTTGTCTTTGTTTTTTTTAAATTAAAACAGAAATTGCTCAAACGAACAACAAATAGGCAACATATTGTTCTTTTATTCTATGAAAACTTGATGTCATGACATACATGGGAGTTTTATGATATGCAGACAAAATATACTGATCGACCTATTTTGGCAATTCTTGGCATTTTAAACAATGGATCTGTCATCATAGGAAATATATGATTACGTTAACCAATTCAGTCCAGTATTTCTATGACAAAGATGATCATGATGATGTATTCTGCATTACTCTGAAGTACATGTACATAGTATTTTGATTAACATGATCTATGATTGCTATGATTAGATTAGATGATATTGCTTAGAATTAACAAAATAAGCTGTTCAGCATATTTTGCTGGCTTACTATAAAACTCCTACGTATGTGATGAAAGTTTTACAGAATGACCTAATAATATGTTGTTTGTAAAAGTTTGGGCGATTTCTGCAATATATAAATACAGTATATATATATTTTTCTTTCACGAAATAAGTGCACCTGCAAAGGGGCAGATTTGTATAAAGATGCAAGGAATCCTTTGCATGAATGACCTTGTTCATATAGGTTGTGGAAAACCTGGAATGTCAAGGTCTGGAATTCCTGGAAAATGCATCTGTGCGAATCCTGTCAAATCGAATCAAGACAAGAGATTTGCCTGGGTGTCTTTACCTTGGTGTATGAGGATAGTGGGTGGTAACCTCTTTTTCCCAGTGTTGTTTAATATCCAGATGTTGATAGCCAATCTAGATGTCCATAGCTGAATAGTATTGAGTAGTTGTGACAGCTGATGTGATCTAGGCCAAGATCAAAGAGATTTTCTCTTCAGTGAGCTTGATGTTCATTTCTCGCATACAGATTTAAAAATACCAATTTCTGTGAAATTTTGATTGCTGATCTCCAGAGCCACAGGTGCTTCTAATTGGTTGAAGCTATGTACTGGTATTATACATTAAAAAGGTCTAGGTAAAGATCTGGCAATATTCAACCGGACACATGTGGATGGGAAAATAGAGATTTGAGTAATAGTGTCATGGAAAATTGTCATAGAAAGAAAGGGGGGGTAAACTGCCTCAATAGTTATAGAGAGGTGAATGATATTGATGTAGTTTACCTAATTATAGATGACCGGAGGGGTATGCACCATGGAATAAAGACCTTGTTGAAGTATTAACTTTGTCAAAATATATTTGAGGAATGGACACACATTATGGTTGTTGGTTTATAAATCGTTCTATCAGTGCATCTGAAATTACATGTAGGAAATAAAATACGGTAATTCCCCTTATAATTTGATCACTGGAAGTGTAGCACAAATGGCATATATCTGGCATTATTCTTCATTGCACCAGCTATAAAGTGTCACATTTTTTCATTATTTATATGACTTTTCTTCAATTTAAAAGAAGAATGGGGATGTTAGTTTTCCTCTGTGTTTGAATAACAGAGTTGCTAAATGAACTTCCTATTAGGGGAATTACTGTAATATAAAAAAGGTTCTGATGCTACATGTATGCGTCTTCAGTAATATTATTCTTGCTTAAATGTCTTTTTGTCACCTGGATAATGAATGAAAGACTGAAATGAACTATTTCCAATTTTTTTGTTTTTTTTCAGTGGTAGATTTCTTCAACAGAATCAATCTGTTATATGGAACAATATTGGAACATTGCACAGAACAGACTTGCCCAACTATGTGTGGTGGGCCGAAGTAAGTAGGTTAAAGTGTAACTGTGGTACTTTTGCAAGTTTACGTCATATCCAAGATTATCTTCCAAATTATATAATTTATACCTTTTTTCTTGTTTTACGACTTTAATTTTAACAATTTCAGTGTTATTAATGTTATAAAATGGCACAGCGCCACAAGCATGTTGGAACTTGTGATGTTCTTATTGAACGATAAACCACGTCACAACGCAACATTGTTACAAAACTGTTCCATTCTCTGCATTGCCGCGATGTCCCACAGACGGTGCAGGACGCTCGAAGTATGACGTTGTTAACATCATCTCTGACGTCAAAAGAGGCAGCATAAATTTCTCTCCCACTGTAGAAATCTGCCTTTGAATCCTCCGATATAGAATACGAGTGAACTGTTGGGGGAGAACTTCACTACGTTTTGTTATTCACATCGTTATCTTGAATATGGCATAAACTTACACAAGTGCCACAGTTACACTTTAAGGCCTAACGAATTTAATAAGGTTCTCTGATGAATCCATTCCATTATTAAAAGTGAACATCAAGCCTTTTTAGTAGAATTTTTACAAATAAATAAAGTAAACATTTTTTCGCATCAAGCGATTGTGAACTGGTAAACCCCTCCTAGGGGTGAATAATTTTCTCACGATAACAGAGTCAAAGTAACGTTTACCATGCACTGTTTATCGATGGCATGCGGTATGATTATTTACATTGTCTTTGTAAATATTAAATGCTGATAATACATGAAATTTCACAGATTGGAACCAATGCAGAACTTGTGAAGTTGTTAGTTTGCCCAGAAGACAGTTTCAGTCTTCAACCAGAATTGAACCCAATTGAAAATGTCCGTTATAAAATGAATGAAAATAAAAATAAATAAGATAATAAAAAGCTGCCCATAGAAAACAATTGCCTGAGAACAAAATGATTAATATTGTTAGGCCTATGTATTAATAACATGAGCAGTGTGACTAACGTCACAGGACCTATGAAGTACAGTAGGCATTAGGACTCGAACTCTTTGAAATCCCCACCCCCAGTTGAAATCCTGCCTATATTAAGATGGGCACCGCCCAAGTCAGAATCGCCACTGATTTTCATCAAAAATCACCAGAAATTTCCATCAAAAATAGGTCAGCTCAGAACTTGTTGGTAACAGTCTCCTAATGCGCCTTCATTCCAAAATAAATAACGATCACCGATTTAATTTTACATTTTTTTTTAAAGGAAACAGATTGAATAATATAGGTTCACTAGATTTCAAGCTTTACGTGTGAAAATACATCTACATCTCTTTAGTGGTTTTTAGTGCCCTTGTCCAGGGTCAAAACAACTTTTTAAATCACATTATTTTCCCAACAATACACCAAATTTTTATATATAGTACTATAGTATAGAAAGGTAGCATTTATGTAGTTTACGGTAATTCAATTCGAGACCAACACCTTCTATGCACAAGATAATAATGATTCTATGTGATTCTCCTGAGCATAACCGGTACAAAGACGAATAAATAGTGTCTCTACATCACGTTGTTATCTAGATATATGAGACAACACATTTTGGGTATCGGCAATCTGATGAATGTACTATTCCGGTTTCCTTGTTTCACATTATATTCTATGGCAGTTGATCGGTGATTTTCTTTATGATAAACGTTAAACCACCTCAGCTTCGTTGTGCAAACAGCGCTGAATTTTTGAGGGTATATGCAGTAGGGTATTTTTAGCCGGAGAGTAACTGATAGGCCTAGTCATTAAATGCGATAAAACGCTGGAGCAAAACGGACCACAGTTTTCTTGGCAATGATGACATGTTTGGATGTGAAACAGGATACACGTTACAGGCTACAGCTTACATATATATAACAATATACTGAAGTGTTAATTATAAATCTAATTTTAATCAGAATTATTTCAGATCAGAACTTGCTGGTAACAATGCCCTAATGCACGTTCATGCCAAAAATCAAGGTTCTAATGTCAACGGTTCTCCTTATTTTGCCGACGAAAGGATTCGGATGGACTGACTGACTCACTCATTACCGGACAATTTGCGATCTGTAGCCTACTTCGTAGGAATATGTGTAGTAATAGTGAAATATTCATTCATGATTTCTCCACTGGGTGTGGTAAAGAAGAGTTCAAGCATTACGATGATGAAAGGAACAAAATCCATCTTGCTAATGACTGGAATTCATAACTAAACTTGCAAAACATATTTTTATGAGCATGGTGAGGTGTGTAGATGTGAAATATTGACCAAGTTTTGAACTTTTCACTAGGTATGAATATCACTGGTGTGATGGTGAGAATTACAAGAAACCTACAGCATTAGCAGCTCCACATTACATCACCCTTCTCATGGAGTGGGTGGAGAGACAGATCAACACTGAGGAAATATTCCCTGTTAGAGTGGGTGAGTAGTATATCCACATGAACACTGAGGAAATATTCCCTGTTATAGTGGGTGAGTAGTATATCCACATGAACATGGAGGAAATATTCCCTGTTAGAGTGGGTGAGTAGTATATCCACATGAACACTGAGGAAATATTCCCTGTTAGAGTGGGTGAGTAGTATATCAACATGAACACTGAGGAAATATTCCCTGTTAGAATGGGTGAGTAGTATATCCAGATGAACATGGAGGAAATATTCCCTGTCGGAATGGGTGAGTAGTATATCCACATGGACACTGAGGAAATATTCCCTGTTAGATTGGGTGAGTAGTATATACACATGAACACCGAGGAAATATTCCCTGTTAGAGTGGGTGAGTAGTATATCCACATGAACATGGAGGAAATATTCCCTGTTAGAGTGGGTGAGTAGTATATCCACATGAACACGGAGGAAATATTCCCTGTTAGAGTGGGTGAGTAGTATATCCACATGAACACTGAGGAAATATTCCCTGTTAGAGTGGGTGAGTAGTATATCCACATGAACATGGAGGAAATATTCCCTGTTAGAGTGGGTGAGTAGTATATCCACATGAACACTGAGGAAATATTCCCTGTTAGAGTGGGTGAGTAGTATATCCACATGAACATGGAGGATATATTCCCTGTTAGAATGGGTGAGTAGTATATCCACATGAACACTGAGGAAATATTCCCTGTTAGATTGGGTGAGTAGTATATACACATGAACACCGAGGAAATATTCCCTGTTAGAGTGGGTGAGTAGTATATCCACATGAACATGGAGGAAATATTCCCTGTTAGAGTGGGTGAGTAGTATATCCACATGAACATGGAGGAAATATTCCCTGTTAGAGTGGGTGAGTAGTATATCCACATGAACATGGAGGAAATATTCCCTGTTAGAATGGGTGAGTAGTATATCCACATGAACATGGAGGAAATATTCCCTGTTAGAGTGGGTGAGTAGTATATCCACATGAACATGGAGGAAATATTCCCTGTTAGAATGGGTGAGTAGTATATCCACATGAACATGGAGGATATATTCCCTGTTAGATTGGGTGAGTAGTATGAACACTGAGGATATATCCCCTGTTAGAGTGGGTAAGCTGTATGTCCCATGATCCTCGAAAGTAAGAAATTCCTTATCACTTCTCATGGATGATATACATATATATGATAAAGTTTCCAAGAAGTCAATTACTCACTGATCAGCTTTCAACACTATTACACATAACTTTGAACACTTCAGCTGAAAATGTACCAGTTATCATTGATTTTAAATATATTCTGGATTTAAGAGATAGCGAAGTGCTTTGATTGATGAACCAGAGCTCATGCGACCAACCGTGTGTTGGTGCATCGCCTGCTGCCTTCGAGTCCAGACAGCAGTGTCCAGGGATTAACTTGAATCAAAGTGCAAATGTGCAAATCCATCTTGTTCATCTTTCAAACATGTATATATTCTATCTTGTAGGAGTTCCATTCCCCAGAAACTACTTACAAGTGGTCAAGAAGATTCTAACCCGACTTTTCCGAGTATTTGTTCATGTATACATTCACCATTTCGACAAGCTTGTCACTATCGGAGCAGTGAGTACACATATTTTATCATCAGCATCTCTCAAATCTAGGACATTTACTAATTAGAGTTTGCACTGTGTAATATTTGTCTCAAACCTGACCATCCTTTCCAAAGTATGATATTGTTAACTCAGAATTTAGCTACATGTAGTTTGAGGTGTCACCTTGAATCTGTTTTAGACATCACTTTAATGATGAAGTTGGCTGGTAATGATGAAGTTGGCTGGTAATGATGAAGTGGGAGGGTAATGATGAAGTGGGAGGGTGATGATGAAGTGGGAGGGTAATGATGATGTGGGAGGGTAGTGATGAAGTGGGAGGGTAATGATAAAGTGGGAAGGTAATGATGAAGTGGGAGGGTAATGATGAAGTTGGAGGGTAATGATGAAGTCGGAGGGTAATGATGAAGTGGGAAGGTAATGATAAGTGGGAAGGTAATGATGAAGTGGGAAGATAATGATGAAGTGGGAGGGTAATGATGAAGTGGGAGGGTAATGATGAAGTGGGAGGGTAATGATGAAGTGGGCAGATAATGATGAAGTGGGAGGGTAATGATGAAGTTGGAGGGTAATGATGAAGGGGGAAGATAATGATGAAGTTGGAGGGTAATGATGAAGTGGGCAGATAATGATGAAGTGGGAGGGTAATGATGAAGTTGGAGGGTAATGATGAAGTGGGAAGATAATGATGAAGTGGGAGGGTAATGATGAAGTGGGAGGGTAATGATGAAGTGGGAAGATAATGATGAAGTGGGAAGATAATGATGAAGTGGGAAGGTAATGATGAAGTGGGAGGGTAATCATGAAGTTGGAAGGTAATGATAAAGTGGGAGGGTAATGATGAAGTTGGAGGGTAATGATGAAGTGGGAAGGTAATGATGAAGTGGGAGGATAATCATGAAGTTGGAAGGTAATGATAAAGTGGGCAGGTAATGATGAAGTGGGAGGGTACTGATGAAGTTGGAGGGTAATGATGAAGTGGGAAGGTAATTATGAAGTGGGAGGGTAATGATGAAGTTGGAAGGTAATGATAAAGTGGGCAGGTAATGATGAAGTGGGAGGGTAATGATGAAGTTGGAGGGTAATGATGAAGTGGGAAGGTAATGATGAAGTCGGAGGGTAATGATGAAGTTGGAGGGTAATGATGAAGTGGGAGGGTAATGATGAAGTGGGAGGGTAATGATGAAGTGGGAAGGTAATGATGAAGTGGGAGGGTAATGATGAAGTTGGAAGGTAATGATAAAGTGGGCAGGTAATGATGAAGTGGGAGGGTAATGATGAAGTTGGAGGGTAATGATGAAGTGGGAAGGTAATGATGAAGTGGGAGTGTAATCATGAAGTTGGAAGGTAATGATGAAGTTGGAGGGTAATGATGAAGTGGGAAGGTAATGATGAAGTGGGAGGGTAATGAAGTTGGAAGGTAATGATAAAGTGGGAGAAGTGATGACGTTGGAGGGTAGTGATGAAGTGGTAGGGTAGTTATGAAGTGAGAGAGTACTGATGAAGTGGGAGGGTAATGGTGAAGTGAGAGGATAATGATGAAGTGGGAGGGTAATGATGAAGTGGTAGGGTAATTATGATGTGGAAGGGTAATGATGGAGTGGTAGGGTAGTTATGAAGTGGAAGGGTAGTGGTGAAGTGGGATGATAGTGATGAAGTGGAAGGGTAATGACGAAGTGGGAGAGTGGAAGGGTTTTGAAGGCTGAATATTTTTTTAACTACCTGTAGGATCCTTAACTTTTAGAAAAAGTTGTAGAGAGGCTGTTCATTAGATATTGATTTTACTTCTTACTCCACATCGCTTGTGTCCCTTTGATCACAGAACATTAATATGTTTTAGTTGTCCCTTCTAATCTTCCTTGTGTCCGTGTTGCAGTGCCAATGTATTGGCAATGTTACACATAGTTAAAACATATTGGCATCATTAATATGGTAGGAACTGCGGTATCCACATTGATATTGACCATGGTATCACATATTATAGTCACTATGTCTTTAACCCCACAACTAGAAAACTTCCATTATTATGTCCTCAATTTTCATCTTGATTTTCAGGAGGCACATGTGAACACATGCTACAAACATTTCTACTACTTTGTGGCAGAATATAATCTGGTAGACAAGAAGGAGCTGGAGCCTTTAGTAAGCATGAACTATTATTTTCATCTTCTGAAGATTTTTTCTGTTTTCCTCTGTATTTTCTGTAAGACAGGAAATTTTAGAAAGGCCACTTACCTGAGAAGGATATGTATATTAGGAAAGAACAGGCCACTTGAGAAAGGCAAGAACACCAGGCCACTTGAGAACGACCAGCTACATGACAAAACTAGGTCACTTGCAAAACACCAGTTATTTTGAGAAAATAAGTCACTGAACTGAAGAAAGACCAGCTATTTCATAAAATTAGTTTACTTGGAAAGACCAGCTACTTACTTGAGAAAACTAGATCACTTATATGAGAAAACGAATTCGCTTCAGAAAGACCAGTTACTCAAAAAATACAGGTCATACCAGTTTTTTCCAGAAAAGCAGGTCACTTGAGAAGAACCAGTACAATGCTTGCTTGAGAAAGAACCATTGCTTGAGAGAACTAGAAGACGACGAGCTACTGGTGAAAATTAAGTCGTGTTGAAAGACTAGCTACATGACAATTATGACCGGTCTCATGTGGAAAAGTTGAAAATGATCAAACTTGAATTTCGAGTTAAAAATTAGACAAAGAAGATACCAAAACCCAGAATAGAATACCATATTAGGCCTCTGATTTTATACGTCCATCTTCAGACAAGTTAGCAAACCATCTAAAAAGGCTTATATTTCTGAAAACAATTCTGAATTTAAACTAGAAATCATGCAACCATGTCCACAGGAACAAAAATGATTGGTTATTTTAATCCTGAATATCCCGAATATGAGATTCTCAAAAATGTATGTATTGCTATATGGCTGTGGTTTCATAATTGCTGTGAAGAATCTCATGCTGGATGTGTGAAACCGTCCTTGATGGAGGCGAAGTCTTCATAACTGTTCAAGGGCTATTTAGTTAATAAAATGTATTCATACATGTATGTATTCATTTGTTATAAAACATTGTTTTATTGTTTATCTTACAGAGAGAGATGACAGAGAGGATATGTCATTAACTGGACATCTATTTAAGATCTGTACTCTGGCCTGCTTCTCTTGGGGTGGGTCCATCTTACAGCTCAGGCCTGCCAAGAGCTGGAGACTCCTGCCTGTGAGGACCCCTCCTTTGTGGGCACGAGGCTTGAGACAAATTCCCCTGTAACTTGGCACAGTTTTTACGTATTGTGTATATAGAATATACATATTTTTGTCTCGGTGTAAAAATGCCCTGTAGATAAGAAATCTCATTTTGCTAACTAACATAATTACACATAAACCAGTATATCACATGGCATCATCTTGGTCATTGTCAAGTTTTCCATAATACACAATTTCATACAGGCAGTTCGAAGGGAGGTAACTGTGCCATTACATGATCATGTACATTGTTTCATTCTGCAGCATATTTCATTGCTCGTCGAACAATTCATCACTTGTTGAAATTCACATTTTGCCAAAGTAATTTTTTGTCATTACCAAGATGTATTCTTGATGGTTAAGAAATTATAAAATCACAATCGTGAACCAAGGATTCAGTAAACAACAGTTTGTGAATCCTAGTATAAACACAATGAAGAAAAGTTTGCATTGCCTACACTACTCTTCAGTCTTGTTAAACACATTTTGAAGGGTAAGAAGTTGTAAATGTATTATAGTGATATAGCATTTAGAAATCATTGCTTATAGCATATGTAAATTTTGATATATTTTATATGTTACACATCGAACATTATTTTAGCTACTTAGATATAGTGTCTTTGTAAAGTAGATAGATACAAAATCTGATAGTTCATCAAATTGAAGTTAGAATCAGATTATTGTTGTGACTAAATTTTAGCTTTAGATCCACATGATTTCAAGGATTTAGGTTTCTCACTGGTTTAAATCTGACATAGAGCATTACACGCTGTCTGTGTGTATGTCATTGTGTCCATCAGCCACACTTTGGTTTACATGGTAACATTTAACAATCTTTAGCAAATTTTCTCTGAAAACGATGTTCTGGATTCTGACATTCTTATTTCCTATTCTGGAACTCAGTGCGGTTTGTTAAATTCCAAAAAGTCTATTTCTTGTTGCAGTAAACACAGACTTATATGAACAAAGTATTGTCGATAATCACAAGTAAATTAATGAATCAGAAGAGATAAGGAGATGAAGGATTTTGATGTAACCTGAACTGGACCCAAGCTTGAAGCTTTCTGAATATATTTGTTGCATATTCGAGTCAACACTTTTATATCTAGAGAACAAATGTGGTTGAAGGTTTAATATTGGGCATCGTCAATGTGGGTAATATGGGAATGTTTTTCCTGTCATAATAGCACTATCCGTGCACATGTGAACCATCTTTGTCATACATGTATACTGTTTAGATTTCATCTCATTCATGGAACAATAATCCTAATGTTGTGTATATACATGTATATGTAAAGTTCATAGACATAGTGGTATGTAAAATATGGGAAGTCGCAGGAGATTTTCAAAATATTCTTTCAACTGCAAGCTTCCAAAACCTTTTTTATACATGTAGCTCATGTGAACAGCAGTATGTACACCTGGCTTGTAGATATAGACATGAAAGATCATTCAGTGTTATCTACCTCATCATGTAGCGACAGTTCATGTTTCCTAATCAGGATTGTTGCTGTAGGAGACCTGATAAAACAGGATGGAGTATGTTCTGGTACTATACATTCTAGACTGGTTACTTCCCCTTTGTTTTTACACAGAGTTGATGAGGGCACCTTTTTGCTGTCAAACACTCCTAATCTTGAGCCTTGAGATTCATACTCCATGTGAAAATCATGAGATAATGCATACAATAACAAAGTCTGTGGGACAGCAATATGTCTAAACTTGAGCCTTTTCAGCTGTTCAAAGACTCTTGTCAATGGCTTCCTACATGAAGTATCTACCAATCTTGACTGGTACATGTAACTTCTCCTTTCGTGTCGTTTTACATCAGCCCGTGCGTGATCCAAAGACGCTGCAATTGTTATCCGTCTTAAAAAGTGGCTTTACTTTCTCTGGTTTATTGAAAGTTTTACTGTCAAAGTAAAAAAACAAAAATGGCCATGATGTCTGTCAGCCATTAACTATGCTCTGTTTTGGTGGTAAAGGGCAGTAACCCAGTCTAGATGAAATCTTGCAGTGACAGACTTGCCGCGCTTTAATTGTACACTGAATTTCTTGACACAGAAATGTTCATGATCTTTTATTATCAACATAAAAATGTGCTATTATGCATTTTTTATTGCTTCTATTTGTGTTGCAAATAATTAATTTGTAATCTTCAAATTTGTTCTGTAGTGACAACAAACATCATAATTGTGATTTTGTATTTTTTGTTAAGCATGATTTTTAATTTTTGTTGCTACATGTAATGCAGTGATTTCCTTTCCAATCAATTATCCCAACTGGAAAGTGTGACCTGTAGTTTTCACCAGTGCATACTTTCATTGATATTTTACTGAGAACTTGCAAGAGATGCGAGATAAAATATCCATTGAAATATCATGAAAAAATATTGTCAGCTATTTCATTCATAGAGTAAACTTTTGTAATTAGTTTGAGATTTCACTGTTAATACCCTCACCATTGAGCTATTCAAATGATAGCCATAGTTTGTTTCTCTCGTGTTTTCAGTTACAATTTTTGTTTAATTCTACGTTCTTCCAAGTGTCTCATTGGAGTTCCTATTGTCATCCCTTTGAGACATTGATCATGATGTTCCACTGAAAATTAAATTGTGCTTCGAGTGCCAGTTCTCAAGGGGTCAAGGTCAAATTGCTCATTGCTCAACATCATGAAATTTAAAGGAATAAAAAAAATAACTTCTCAAAATAACAATGCCAGATTTGAAATAATATTGTATTGAAAATATAATTGTTAAGTATCAAGGTTTTGACTATCAAAATTCAGGCGAATAAAAAAAACAAATTTCAGTCTAATTTTTTCAGTTGAAGCCATTGATATGTCTAGGATGCATTATCATAATGATTTTGACAAGTTCTTTATTTATTGCACTGTAATATATTACACAGTAATCAATGGTAGTTGAGTCTGTAATACAGCTAAATTGATGTAATGTCTAAATATTCTTTTTAGTTTGGATGTGTCATCACAAATTTTTCAGGAATATTCTTAAATTAAATGGAGACTATTACCATAACAACCAATCGATGCAAACGTGGATTGTCAATTTTTTTTATTCTGTCTATATATTTATTTGTACATCTTATAATATAAAGCGTTTTGCTGCCTTGTTTAAAATTTCATTTGCTGGCTTGCCTTGAATTTCCCAAAATTTAACAACTTATGCCATTGAGCTGATGCTGGAGTTTAAACAACTCTAACTAATTTCTTAAATATATGTAAAAAGTTTGATTGAAAATCAAGAAGAACGTAAACATCAAATTATTTATGATACATATTATGATCTCAGTGTATTACAAATACAGGCCCAATTCTTAGTCTAATTTTGGTTTATTTTGTACGTTATGTTGTAGAAATGCTAGAATGCACAAGTCATAATTTATCTCACTGGTTAGTATGATAGTTTATTAGTATACTTATCTGTCAACTGCTTGTACAGGATTGTCAAACCTGTTACTGTAACTAGAAATCAATCTGCTATTTTAGCTACATAGTTGACCTTTATCCAAAGCTTGATTTGAAAATTGTAAAACAACAACTTTCCAAGAGAGATATGTATCAGTTTATACCAATCCAGTGCAAAAAAAGTCTGTGAATAAATTTGTATCTAAATCAATGACATTGTATTTGGCTTTTGTCAAATGAGAAAAAAAAATAAAAATACCAACTATAATTTTTCCGAGAGATCTAATATGATTATCATGTTAATATAAATATATCGCATCTTGTTTTCAGTATGAAAATTTTGAGTCCCAACGTTCAAATTTGGTTTCCTTTTTTATTTTTTTAGCTGTGTATATAAACAGTAAAATTATTGATGGTTTGCAATTGTCTAAGTACAATTTCTGGAATATTTTGTATCTGTCACAACTAGAGAGCTCATACAAATGTATAGAATTGTGTAAAAGATGTTCTACCTGTTCACCATTATACTTGTAACTTATGAAGTGAGATTTGGTATGGGATTTTGCTAACAGGTGAACCTCAAACCAGCCAGATTATTGACCCATTCTCAAAAGATCGCATTACTGTCAGTGTCCGGCAAAGTAATGCTGATACTGTTGTATCGTCCATGATGACTGTTCATGGATAGTCACACATGTCCAGCTAATCCTATCGTACTTAGTTATATCGCCGCTTTTTGGCCGAAATAGTGCTGAACGTGACATTAAACCCTAACTCACTCACACTCATCCTTCTCTGACATTGTGTTGTTCCTCTTCTGACTCTGCCTTTGTCATATCATGATTTCGGAAATTTTACAATGGTTATCAATGTAATTTGCCCAACCTTGACAGTGGCGCCACATGAAGCCATGGAGAAATATTCCTGCTGGTTCGAAAATCACATATCTATCAATTTTGATGGAGGGAGATAGAGATTGTTCTCGGGGCAGGGAGGCTATAGAGTGGTCAAACATTTTTTTGAAAGACCAGGCAATTCTTGGTCAAAACAAGTAATTTTATCTGGTCAGTGTGTGTTGTTCTGAGCCATGTGCGTCTACTATTTTTCCGCAAAATTTTGGGCAAGTTTTCTCTTTCCTTTCACCAAGACGAGAGTTATCATGACTGTCTAATATGTGGTCTTGGGGAAGATACATTAATTGCTGTATAATATGGGCAAATTAATATTTCATGTTCAGTATGTGACCTACCAGGATTTATCATACATCACTGTCCTAAATCGAGGCTCTTACAGAGAAATAAATTACCTCTGACCAAAAACAAAATTTTGTTTGATTGTAATGGTAAACAGTGATTAGGATTTTATGTAAAGAACATCATATATTGCTGACATCATTGAAAACTGTTTATCACTTTTCTCTTGTAGGAAACCATCTTGTTTTTTTATTATTTTATTTGATATACATTTGGAATTGGTGCTAACTGTCCTACAATATAGGTCATGGATTATTGATGCAGTAATTCTTGTATGGACAATGGCTGAATATTGAATGTCAGATGTGATGCTTGCCATCCAAAGAAGTTTTTGGAATTCAGGTCAATTGATCAAAGGTCAAGCTCACATCACTTAATAATTGAATTACGTCTTGTTGTGGAGTTAAGTACTTATTGGATGTCGCTCAAACCCCTTGATGTTTGTGGATATGACTGGTTCATGCTCCATGTAAGAGTCACGAGACAATGCATACAATAGCCAAGTCCGGGGATGACAAGGGGCCCAGACTTGTGCCTTTTCAGCGACACAAAGACTCAGACAATAGCTTCCTGCATGAAGTATATACCATTTGACTCGGTGTCAAACAGATGTGAGTGGCAATGTAAAAACCACAGATACAGAGGTTTTAAGCATACTTCGAATCAGACAAAAAACAAGCTAAGCAGTTTAAATTCGATTTATTTGATACATTTCACCTTTATTGTATTCCGAGCTGTATTGAACGGTGTCTGCTCAAGAACATAAAATGGATTTGTCAAGTATAGTTGTCTCTCGTGGAACACATGTTCAGAAGCTTCTACCACAGACAATAGAATGACTTTAAATAATTCCCTAAGTGAGACAGAAGGCCACAAACAGGTGTCCTTGGAAAAATATTTCCACTATAAAATTAAAATTGATTTCATTTGTCTCTGATGTGCGAATATATATAAATATAATTACATATTTGCCAAATAATAAACAGTGAAAGATAAATTGCACTCTTTATGTTGTTATTAACCAGTCGTGGGAATTCGACAGTGTATGATCAGGGTAGCACGAAAACACCTGGAATTAGGCTGGAAAACCCCTGAAAAGTTTGAGAAAGTCGAGGCCCAACATTCCAATTACTGTTGAACAGGCTGTATTCACCTTAGAAACCTTCAGAATCTACCCTGTAAACATTGGAATTAGACTCTTTTGAATACAAAATAGCTGTTTGATTCGGCTGGACCTGTCTCTGACCCATGTTTGGCATCGGTTGTTGTCATGAGAAAAGATGAGGAAATGAGCTATGTCTACTTCTGGGCCCTGAATAAAGTGACTGAAAAAGACCTCCATTATCAAGAATTGACTCCTTTGATTTGCATGCTGGTGAAGTTCACTCAACTTGAAGTTGGAGGTGGCTCCAGAAAAGTAGGAATGCTTTTGTGACTTAATGGGCTTGTACCAGTTCCGGGTTCTGCCCATTGGACTTTGTAATTTGCCCGCGACTTTTAAGGAATATACTGGCTGGCATCCATTAATTAGATGTGCCTGATCTACCTCGAGTATAACAGTTTTCGGGTACACTTTATAGAAGATGATTCGACGCCTAGAAGTGGCATTTGATGGTCCATCATTCATGTATGAAATGACGAGACCAAATCACCGAATCTTTCCCCTTTGAATATTAAAGACATTAGTAGCCTACCTTGCAAATGTGCACTATTGTGTTTCTTCTTACCATGTGGGAGCATTCAGGTAATATGTACGCAAAAAAATTCGAATATTTTGACCCCTCCCTCTCCTGTACGCAAAATTTAACCAAGTGTACATAGGCGGAATGTCAACTTTTAGACAGTCAAACCCCCCTCTTGGCGAATGTAATGCTTGAATGCTCCCTTTTCAATTATTTCCCACAGAGCTATGCCCGTAGTCTCTTGTTTTTTCTTGTCTAGTCCATGTTTAGGTTACTATTTAATGAACAACTTTGAAACTTGCACGGAAGATGATTGATACCTCGTAGATGTGCACTGTCAGGGTTTTAATTACTCATTTCAATGATTCCGCCCTGAGTTCTTGCCCTCTATCCCATCTGTCAACAGTTTCGTGTCCAGTCCATATCATGTTTACCATTCAATGGACAATCTCAAAACTTAAATGGGCCTCGCAGATGTGTATGTTATAGTTCTTTACCTCATTCGAATTATTTGTACTGCGTGTATGGCACTTTACCTATCCTTTAACACGTATTACATCCTTGCTTGGGGTAGTACTTCGCAAACAACTTCGAAAATTATTTGCTACATACTTATTACGGTGCTGGTTTTTATATACAATCTAATTTTTATCTTGGAGTATTGTCCTTCTTTCAATGTTAATACTTATTTTTTCGTACATTTTTGTCCGGTCTGTTTGCACCAGAGATTACGTCTCAGAGTATTTGGAACTAGTGCGCCGGTGCCCAAGATCCCAATGATCAAATTCCTTGTATTTCTTTCAACCATTTGTATGGTCCCATACAAACCCATGAACTGGCACATGAGCATTTGAAGAGGTCTGCTGCACGCTAAGATATGCATCAGCCCGAATAAGAAATGGATGTTTAAGATAGAGAATAATGCACCGGTCTTGTTATCTATATGACACAGTCCATAGTTAACACCTCGTTGATGGAAATAGACCCTGGATATAGCCCTTTAATCTTTATTAATTTCCAAACCTCTAGGAAACCCTCTAAAAATTTATATATAATTTTTATGAAGGCAATGCTCATTCCATTATTTGAAGATACAAGCTAGCTAGGCAAGTTTGCCTCGAAACCAATTTTTCCCTTGGAATGTACTCCATATCAAGGCAAGATAAAAATGCTTTCCAAAACAATGGGTCACAGATTTTTAAATACCTGAGCAATGCACGAAATAAAAAATTAACCTTTTTTACACTGAACAACTGACTGTCACGTATTGTTGCACAATGTCTGGCACTCGATACTAAGTGAACACAAGATTTACTATATTTCGCTGTCTGTCTCGCTGCCCATGTGCCAATTCTGTCAATGAACGTCCTCTCTAGTTTCATACTTCATGCAAGATGGGGGGGGTGTCTAAATAAGAGCTCTGAGTTTATCGAAGTTTTGCTGTGCTTATCCGAACAGGATTTCTATAAGATGCCCTCTAGATTCAAGCTGTTGAGCGTATTCTTGTATATCTAACCCCCGTGGGGCTTCCGGGGATTGACCTGGGATGTCGTTGTGCACACTGCAGGTCATGGTAAGAATAAGCCTCAGTTCCTCAGGGAGCTTGTCATAAGAGGCGACTAACTGAAACACCTGTGGGGTTCCCGGGTGTGAAAAGGAATAGAATCCCACCCGTGTGATTCCCGGGTGTGAAATATTACCCAAGGTCGTGATATGACTGAAATATAGTTGAAAGCGACATTAAATCATATTCACTCACTTGTATATCTAATGTCGTTCTATTGCTGTATTTGTGGCCAGACAAAGCCAGTGTCAGATCCCCAATCGGCTTGTCCAACATACGGTCATCTTTGTGACCAATAGACAAGATGTCCCGAGTGTGCTTTATGGCCTAATGATGTCTTTCACTCATATCTGAAAGGGTCCTATACTAAGTCGGTACGACATTCCCTGGTTTAGTTGTAGTGGACACCTTTACAGCTCTGCCATCTGCCTCATTTAATAGTTCTGGCTGGTCATTACTATCTTTATTGACTCCTACTATCAGCCTCTGGCCTGATTCTCAAAAATCTTTTGTTTCGGATCTTTCTATATGTAAAAAGAAGCTACCTGTAACTGTAGTGGGTGTATTACAGGATCAATTGACAGGCTAATCATGCGACATGATGCATCATACGGAAGAGGGTCTCGTGAAGACTCGGTTGTGGAAACAGATTTCTCAATCCCCCGAAACTCTCCGAATCTAATTATACAGAAGATCCTGGCAGAAGCGGAATTGCTGAAGCTTCATATTCGACAGATCTTGTTTCAGTGAATACTAATTTAATGACTGTCGTTTCGCAAGCGACTGCTTCTGGGGCTGATGCCCTGCTCACTTCCCACACATGCATCCAATATCCCACCATCTCTGATGAGGTTACTTCCGCTCCGACGAATGCCGATCTTCCACCACCATCTCGGGCACTGAAAGCATGCTATACTGTTCCGATCACGGTTTCCAGTCTAGACGTTGGCGAGTCGGTCCCAGATGTGATCTAACCCTGTGAGAGGACTACAACATCCAGTGTATGATGTCATTTCCGATTTGGGGTACCAAGATCAACCGTCTTATGAAGTTCAACATATGAGTACAGGACAGGCAATTGTGACAGTTATGCTCGTTCATCTGCTATTATGACGGACATGCTCGGTATTCAGCCACAAGTGTATTTGGACCAGCATTTCTGCTTTCAACAACCTATCATTGCAGTTCCATTTCTGGTTCCGGTTAGGGTCGCCCGCCTGAGAGGCCCAGTTCCTTGTTCTGCCATGCATGACGATTCAGATGTATGGAAGAGGTTTCCGGTTCGCCCCCAGATCAGTTTTTTATACACCCACTTCTTTCATTGTGGTGTACCCTGGCACTACTTTCGCCGCAGCATCCTGTAGTATCTGATACCACTATTGTTGATACACTTACTAGAGTGGAACAGCAATGGGCATATTTAGATTATTATAGGCAGTTGTTGGTTCCAGTGTGACAGGACCACTTCCGGGTACTGTTCAACAACAGCTTCCTCGGATTTGTCTGCCTCTGTGGCATCACCTTATTCAGTTCATGCATGTTCAACTGGCACTAGGGATACTTTCGCCAGAATGGAAGAACACTCGCGAAAGAAAATAAACAGTATGCAGATATGCTAAATGGAATTTACAGGATCCTCCCCGAGATGCCCTGACAACCTTCTCCAGCGCAGTCTAGGATTAACGCTGTCAGTGGTCCCTGTTACATATGACAGAGCAACTTTATCACTGCCCCGTCAACTGCGTTACATAATTTGAATGCCATCTTCGGCACTGTGTTGTTCAGACCTGAGACCCAGCAGGAGAGGTTATTAAGATCAGCCCCTGGTGCCGTATTCCAGCCAGTCCAACTATCCGATACCCAGACCAGGTTCCAGATATTATTAGATCCACGGATCAGACTTTGCCTTCAAAGCAGCGAATGTGAATCAAAACTTCAACTACCTATGTGAAGACAAGTTATCGGCTAAAGTTGAAGTTCCGTTGACGGGAAGTCAAGCGGTCATCCTGGAGGATGCTGCAAGGCAGGATTGGCGATAGTGTCGCATCTGGATTAGTTTCTTAGGGCTATTCTAAATGCACACCATCGCATGCCTGCTTCCCCTCTGGCATTCCACTTTAAGAGGGGCCCAAAGATCATTGCGGACTACCAGAACCTGGTCTCACCAGCAAACAGCGAATTACAAGCGTCTGGTCCGTCATTCATAATTCAGCCGTCGCTCGAAGACCTATTCCATATTCCATATAACAGCATTAGCACCAACTTCAAAAAGACAATCATAGTTTACATAAACATAGGCTAGTTTCCTGCAAGAGAGGGACGGTCAACAGTCTGCCTGGCGCAGGCCGTGTTCTCAGCAGCGATGCTGATATATTATTGATGGATACCATACATGTCAGGCTTGCTAAATTATACTCCGGATATAGTGAGGAACAATATTCGAGAACAGCTCCCCCCCCCCATCGCCTTTGCTGTTCAATAGCGTGTGTCCATCATTCAGTGCTATTATGGCACAAGCTAAAACCGAAAACCAACTGAGGGATCAGGCCTCTAGTTCAGCATCCGGAAAGAGACCGACGGAGGCTCGCTCTTCTGTTCCCCTGTCCAAGTGCGCTATATTAGCTAAATGTTCTGGTCCAAAGAGGGACATCAAGTCGACTAACAACCACCAACTTCAACAGCTCCGGGTCATGCAGATGTACACACTGGATAGCGGGATCACGGAGTACCACATTTTCCAGTCCCGCCAGTTCAAAGTCTTCTGGTGGGGGGAAGACTGCAAAGATTCTGAGAGAGCTGGAGCCAAATTGGAGCAGATTCATGGTTCATCCATACTTTATGGTACAGATACCCACTAGCGTTCAAAATGGCGCCATCCCTTACAACTGCTCCCAGTTGTCTCGTATCCCTGTATGACTAGAACATCTGATGGAAATTCAAGCTGCGGTGGACAAACTAGTACAGAAATACGCAGCCATAGAATTACCACTGGCCGACCTTACCCCGAGTTCTATTCTCTGGTCTTTCTCGTTCCGAAGAAGAACACTAACGAGATCTGCATGGTCATACACCTGCGCAAAATAAGCAAAGACTTCCTGGAGCCACCTCCATGTTTCCGTATAGAGTCCTTCTTGTCCATAAGACCAACTTTGGTGGAGGGGATGACTTCTTTGGACCTGGAGGTGCATACCTTCACATCCCTATACATGCGGCCTTTCGCAAGTACATCCGGTATATGATGGGTCCTCGACGTTTCCAAATTCAGGTGCTTTCGTTTGGCCTATTCACTTCCCCGTGGGTCTTCACCAGGGTGTTCCAGACAGTAGTCAGTCTCCTGCAAAGCAGAGGCTTGAAGTACCACTTCTACCTGGATGACTGTCTTATCGGCAGCATGTGCAGGAAACAGATTCATCTCGACACGGACTTCGTGGTCTTGGCTTAGCTCCCACATGAAGACAAATCCGAGTTGATATGAGCACAACAGCGTGTTGTCCTGAGCGTAGCCTACGAATCCCTACTGGCCCTGGCTCGCCCTCTGGAAGACCGTTGGTGGAAGATTACTGCTCAAATTTCAGGGTTTTTGCTCTTCTCTCCCACAGTGCTCTGCTGTGTGAAGCCATCTTAGGTCTCCTGACGTCCGTCCAGGATGCATGTTAGTCCACGAGGCCGGTTGTAACTACGACCTGTATTGAATTACCTGAACCAATTTTGGGTCTTTGACTCTTGTTACAGAGGGTGTCAAATGTCTCCTAATATACTTCCGGTATATGTGTCTCCAGTCCCGGATCCAGCAGAGATGGGGATTTGTCAGGGATGGTTGCGTATGCTAATGATATTACATGAATTTGGTCTTTGGAGTATGGATGCGGAAATTCTTTAATGGACGACGGATGAATATTGAATGCCGGACTAAAAGCTTTATTTCCCACCCCCGGCCATCATTCCCAGAGTTCTACAGAAGATTCGCACACATGTGTGTGTGATTTATCTGGTAATCCCATGGTGGCCAGCACGGGAATGTTGACCAGCTTTCGAAGGAGGCACGAGAAGCAAAACAAATGCAACAAGAGCCCAAGGGGCTTCAATATACGCCCGTATATCTGGAGTTACATTGGTTCAAATTTCAAGGTTGTTTAATAGCCTTGATTCCAATTGATCTAGCAATCCAGAGAAAGGTCTACAATTTTTTGCTTATAAGAATGTAACATATATCACATCTGATATTGAATGATAAACTAAAATGAGCTTAACTCTTGGTAACTAGTTGACCTTGAAGCAAGAGCTGAGAGCTCACATATCCCACCCACACTGAAATCAACAATAGTCAAACACAAGAAAATAGTAGTTTTCCTGCAAATGGATTCCTTTCAGACGAGAGAATTTTTCATGAAGGAAGAAGAAAGTGATGAAGTAAACCTTTATTCTTGAGTTAATAAACAGGTGCGAAGTTCATAAAGGACTCCTCTTCCCGTTAAATTAGTAAATGTATGGTTTTTATTTCACAACAGTTTAACTTAATGTAGCTGTTTCAAACATGGGAGACAACTCCACAGGACAATACCATATAAATGCAGGGAAAAGAACTTCGAATATTACAACAATATTCCAACACATTTAGTCAGCTAAGCTTGATTCAGTTTTGGGGGCCTGCGACCTAGACCTTTGACAAATTGATCTCATATGTATGGCTCCACTTTGCCATGCGAGTAAGGTATACTCAAAGTTTGGTACCAATCCATACCTTGAAACTAGAGCTATCGCATGGACAACAAATGTTAATGGATGAATGGACAGAACGCAACATCTCATTACACGACCTCGTCTTCGACAGGCATATGAAAATGTGACTTTTAATAATTTCTTGATTTTGGGGTCACAGTGACCTTGACCTTTGACCTTGACCTCAATTTTGGTACACAACACATCGTCTTCCCTCAATCTATCAATGCACACAAAAAATCATGATTTTTAATGATTTCCTGATTTTGGGATCACAGTGACCTTGATCTTTGACCTTGGCCTAAATTTTGGTACATGACGAACCGTCTCCCCTCAATTTCTCAATGGACACAAAAAATCATGATTTTTAACGATTTCACGATTTTGGGGTCAGTGACCTTGAACTTTGACCTTGACCTACATTTTGGTATGTGACACATTGTGTCCCCCTAATGTATCTACTGACACAAAAAAATGTTATTTTTAATAATATCCTAATTTTGGGGTCAGTGACCTTTGACCTTGACCTAATTTTTGGTATGCATCACTTCATTTCCGCCTATTGAATCCACTCACAAAATTTTTGAAATTTTTAACGATTTCCTGATTTTTCAATCACACTGACCTTTGACCTCTGACCTTGACCTACATTTAATATGCAACACATCGTTCCCCCCCTAGGGCATCCACTCACCAAAAATTAGAACTGTAGATAGAAAACTGTCAACGATCAATGATTTCCTGATTTTTGGCAACAGTGACCTTTGACCTCTGACCTGGACCTCAATTTCGGTACGCGACACATCGTCTCCACCTGGTGTATCCATTCACAAAAAATTGCAACTGTGGATAGAAAACGTTCACAGATATAGACCGGACACGAACACTTCAGTGATTTCCTGTTTTTTAGGCCAGTGGCCTTTGACCTGTGACCTCAACCTTCATTTTGGTACGCGACACATCGTCTCCCCATAGGGTATCCACTCACCAAAAATTGGAGCTGTGGATAGGAAACTGTCCCAGATATAGACCGGACACGAGAACCGGACAGACGGACTGACGGACAGACAGACAGACGGACGGAAACCGCCATCACATAATACGTCCGCCTGTTGGGCGGGCGTATAAAAATAGCTTTAATTCGAACCAAAATTTCAATAATTTTGCATTTCGACTTTTCCGAAAGATTGTGGTGGTGGGATCACAAACTTCGAGAAAAAAGGGTCAAAATCAGAATAATATGCTCTCATTCACTTTAGATCAGGGTGTTAATGTGATCTGTATGGAAAATTAATCAATTCGACATTTACATATAACATATATATCAATTCCAAGGAGAGGTAATTTTGTATTGTTCTAGCATATATGCAAGGCCAGTACTATTATACCATGTAGTATGCATAAATCGAAAGATTTCTGAAAAGGTAAATGGAATTTACCATCACGTATAATATATCATTATAAGGCTTAAATAAGCGCTTTTAACTAGTGTAGTGAAGGAGAAAATACACGATTTGGCTTAACGGTGTATTCTAACCGCGCAATGGAGACTACATTAAGGGTGCAGTCCACACTTAAATTATGTGTGGCTGAAAACGGGCATGGGTTCGGCTCTTCGGTCATAAATAGATTAGTTGTAAAATCTTCAACAAAAACCCTGTAAAAATATATATTTTCTGAATGGTAATACTCGTGCCATTATGTCAGGAGACAAGTGAGCTATTCAAATTGGAAAGGAAAGACGCACAAACCTTCAACTTTTCTGTAAAAAAATCCATCAAATGTATAAATTTCGACCAATCACCCAAAGAAAACGTACGAAATGATTTTCGATTTATGCATGTGAAAGTATTCTCCGTTCAACCGGCATTTTCAAAAGGCGGGAAGAAAAACAACGGGGTCGAATTACTCGTTTTATAAAATTGTATTGCCATAAGGAATCATATTCGCGCCCAAAAAAGTGCGCATTTCGGCCTGCCAAATATTCACTTCCCAGCACAATTAACTCTTTAGTGGAAAGTAGGCGCGATCAACCAGCAATTGTTAAATGCCCTTGTGAAGGAACGGTGACGTCCAACATGGAGAAACATCATGCTGTCAAAAACGGGCAACCGTCGATATTATGAAATTAGGGGCCACATTGTTCGAAACCGTTGAAAGTGTGGACCCTGGTCACTCTCTAGTGGATCGTCTCCGGCAACTTCCGGCGTGGAACAAATTGTTACATAAGCCGGGGACGTCCATTTACCATCAGCAGACGGCGGTCTACAACCTCCACGTCTGCAGGTGCTCCGCGATCAGCTTGCTAAGTCGGCCTTTTCGGACGGAGACGCACAAAGTCCAAGTGGACGGTATACTACCAGTCCAAGTAAGTGGACGGTATTTCAGCAGGGGTGTGCCATTAAGCAGATTGAGCCGAGCTCTGCCTCTGTTAAGCTTATAGTTGACTCCCTGTTGTACCTACTACTGGAAGGAGGTCTGACTCCGGTGTATGTTGATGGCTATCGTGCAGCAATCTCCAGAGTTATCAAACTTTCGGCCGATGTTAATCCGGAAAGAGAAACAAATCTAACGGCACTGGTCAAATCTTTCAAGATTGACCGACATTTTGCTGCTCCTAAGCCTCTGGAGAGCTTGTCGGAAGAGGCGACTAACTGGGGCACCCGTGGGGTTTCTGGGTGTGAAAAGAAATAGGACCATACCCGTGTGGTTTCAGGGTACGAAAAGGAATAGTAAGCAAACGCCGTGATATGACTGAAATAGTGTTGAAAGCGACGATAAATTATATTCACTCACTCACTCCTAAGCTTCCGAAGTGGGACTTAGCCCTCGTTGTTTTAAGCTTATCGGAGTCGCCGTTTGAACCAAACACTTAGGTGGATCTGAAGTTCCTGTCTTATAAGACAGTATTATTAATCGCTCTGGCATCAGCTGCATGAATTGATGCATGAGCAGTGAGACAGACAGTGAAATATTGTAAATCTTTTGTTCGTTTGGTATTAAGTGCAAGATACTTACGCAATGGTACATGAAGGTAAGTTTTTGCTTAAAACTGTGAAAATTATATATATATTTTTCGTTTTACCGCCATATAGGTTAACTGATCCACCAATTCGCATATGCCTGCTTCAAGAAATGGAAGTGCCCAGAAGTATGATGCTATATATATTGGCTACCGTTAAGGGAAGAAGAAGGGCACTGTGCTTTATTATAATTTTCGGAGGGGGAGAGAACCAATCCTCCGAACATGCGGACTACATCCTGCTAATAACAACACACTTCTGATGAAATGGAGAGGTCCATTTTCGGTTGTTGCATATGTTGAAACTTTAGATTATAAGCTTGAACCGGGTGACTCGAAGGTCAAAACATTTCATGCCAACTTATTTAAAACTACTTTGAGCACGTCGAAGTTGATTACTGTTGCTGTTGTGCATTTACATGTTTTGGATGATGAAGGTAAATGCGAAGGAGACACCGCAAGTTGTCAAGGTGAACGTGGACAAAGACCTGACAAAAACTACCCCATTCCTCCTGCATTGCTGGGGAATGTAGCCACAGAAGCCACGTCGTTGTTTCAATTTGGGTTTATAAAACCGAGTTATTGCCGTTAGTGTTTTTCAATTATACCAGTTGAAAAGTAAAGATTGTGATGCAGAACCAATGCAAAATTCCGATGATATTTTTGCTAGATTGGAGGGAATCAAAGTTTTAGTTCTCTAAAATATATCTGAGCGTATATATCTGATACTGACAAATGGCTATGGTCTAAGATGCTATAAACCCAAAACAGCATTTACTGCATCTCAGGGTTTATTTCAGTTTACAGTAATGCCGTTCGGACACCTGAATGTTCCTGCAACTTTACTAGATTCACGGGTCAGTTAGCTGACCTTGATAATGTAAAAACTGTATTGGCGATATCCTAGTGCACACAATATCTTGCAAAGAACATGTTAGTCTGAGGAGAGAGGTGTTAAGACGCTTGAAAGAGATGACTACTACTGTGCGTCCCACGGCAAATTGTTGGTGAGGGAAAACCAAATCCAAAGAAACTAAACACAAGCGATTTGGCTACAGAAGATATCAGAAGCTACAGATGACACTACGATCATGACATCGAAATGGTTGATTGCATCCACCACAACTGGTCCTGCTGCTTCTGGGGACATGGATCTCTATGGTCGATGTTTTTTGGTCGATGAAATCCAATATCATTGATTAAGATTATGATTTTGAAAATGGAGATCTGTCTGAAGAACCAGACATCCCACAAGTCGAGCAGTTCAATAGTTCTCGAGTTATTGTCGGGTCAAGATATAGCTAATGAAAATCCAAGACAGCTGAAAGTTATCTTGTATTACACCGGTTACTGAAAAGCAATCCCAACTGTCCTCTCACTGATGTCAAGACGCTCTCCCAGTTTGAAGTCCATCAGTCCAACCATTTTCGAGTTATTGGTCATACAAGGAATGTGTAAAGAACCAATTGCTGCAACGCAAGATGGCTGGTGGCGGCCATGTTGGATTACACAGGTAACTGAAAGGCATTGCTAACCGTTCTTTCACCGATGTCAAGCCACTCTCCAAGTTTGAAGTCGTTCAGTTCAATCAGTCTTGAGTTATTGCCTGGAAAAGACCCAAGCGCTTAGAATTCAAGATGGCTAACCGTGGCCATCTTGAATTATGCGGGTAACTGAAAACCAATGCCAGCTGTCCTCTCACTGAATGATGTCAATCCACTCTCCAAGTTTAAAGTTGATCAGTTCAATATAGTTCTTGAGTTATTGGTTGGACAACAAATGTGTAACGATTCAACTGCTGACAATGCAATATGTCTGACGGTGGCCATCTTGGATTACATAGGTAACAGGAAAGCAATCCTATCCGTACTCTTGCCGATGTCAAGACAATCTTCAAGTTTGAAGTTGATGAGTTCAATTATTCTCGATTTACTGTCCAGACGATATCCAAGCACTCAAACTTCAAGATGGATGACAGTGGCCATTTGGGATTACGGTAAGTTCCGTAAAATTATGCACTTTTACAAACTTTAAATGACCCATGCGAACCACGAAACAATGACACCTTGCACAATGACGCCGTTTCACGCTTTTTACGGCTATGAAGATTCCGATGCAGCCATATGTCACGGTTAATCCTGCACGTCACAGCTTTCCTTTCATGATAATTCTCTGAATAATATCCTCGTTTCTATTCTATCCAGGGGTGATTGAAGAGAATAAGTCTGTACTATTGCTTGCTCCTGAAAAGTTGAATACAAGAGCGCAAACTTCTTTCGGTATATGCATCACCGCGAATTCCACGGCCGTAAAATATTCTGAATCGCCGCGTTCGTTGGAAATGATACGTTTCTAAATTATTTTTGTCTGAACAGTACAAAATATGTTTTCAGTATCATAGCTGGGAATCTCAACATTCGTGTCTTCGGAAAAAAAAAATCCGAAGTCGGACCCAAACAAGCGCGTTTCTGGTTTTAGGGTGAGGCGCACATTGCATACAGTCCCCAAAATTAATGCAACTTGGGGTTGATCGTAAATCTCTATCCCGTGACTAAGAACATCCGTGGTTCAAATGTCCGGTCAAACTTCAGCATTATATTTTTTTAAGACCGTTCTTCATTTTGATATTTTCAGTATAATATCGAATGTATGCTGTCTTCAATCGGCATTGTTTAATATCGCACGTCCCCGTAAACCGGCAATATTCCCAATTTAATAACCATGAGAAATGGCGGTTTAAACATTGGATACATTTCGATTGAGACATAATGAAAATCAACTGAGTTGTTATGTTCAAAATGCTCAAAAGTTTGCAAGGTTTATCAAATACTAATTCTAAGGAAACTCGTTGATCTGGAAGTTTTTCAATCGCACAACTACATAATATTATCAATCTCGCGACCACGATAAATGGGGGATTTTCGAATAGTTAGGACCGCGGTTTTTCGCGAATGGGCCGTTTTCGATTACTTAGGGAACAGAGTCACGTGACTTCGCGAAAAATGCCCGTTTTCGAATTTACTTAGGGTCGCGAATACTTAGGGAACTTACCGTATGCAGGTAATTGAAAAGCAATCCCAACAGTCCTCTCACCGACGTCAAGCCACTCTCCAAACTTGAAGTCGATCAGTTCAGTCGGTCTCGAGTTAAAGTCCGGGCAAGATCAAACTGCTGAAATCCAAGATAGCTGGCGATCATCTTGAAGCACACAGGTTAACGAAAAGCATGCCAACCGTCCTCTCACCGATGTCAAGACACTCTCCAAATTTGAAGTTAATTGGTTCAATAATTGTCGAGTTTTTGGTCGGAAAAGAAATGTGTGAAGATCCGACAATGCAAGACGGCTGATGGCGGCCATATTGGATTGCACAGGTAAATGAAAAGCATTCCCAACTGTTCTCTCACCAATGTCAAGGCACTCTCCAAGTTTGAAGTCGCTCGGCTCAAAGGTTACCGAGTTATTGGTCGAACGCCGCAGACGAGAAATGTGTGAAGATCCAACTGCTGACAATTCAAGATGATTAATGGCGGCCATCTTGGATTACGCAGGTAAGTGAAAAGCAATCCCAACCGTCCTCCTCGATGTCAAGAAACTTTCCAAGTTTGAAGTCAATCGGTTCAATAGTTCTCGAGTTATTGGTCGGACAAGAAATGTGTAAAGATACAACTGCTGAAATCAAAGATGGGTGATGGCGGCCATCTTGGATTACGCAAGTAACTGAAAAGCAATCCCAACCGTCCTCTCACCGATGTCAAGACAATCTGCGAGTTTGAAGATGATTGGTTCAATGGTTCTCGAGTTATTGGCCGGGGGGGGGGGGGGAATGTGTAAAGATCCGACAACGCAAGATGACTGATGGCGGCCATCTTGGATTACACAGATAACTGAAAAGCAATCCCAAACGTTCTCTCGTCGATGTCAAGACAACCTCCAAGTTTGAAGTCGATCGGTTGAATAGTTCTCGAGTTATTGGTCGGACAAGAAATGTGCAAAGATACAACTGCTGAAATCAAAGATGGGTGATGGCGGCCATCTTGGATTACGCAAGTAACTGAAAAGCAATCCCAACCGTTCTCTCACCGATGTCAAGACAACCTTCAAGTTTGAAGTCGATCGGTTGAATAGTTCTCGAGTTATTGGTCGGACAAGAAATGTGCACGTGCAAAGATACAACTGCTTAAATCCAAGATGGCTAATGGCAGCCATCTTGGATTACGCAGGTAACTGAAAGGCAATCCCAACCGTCCTCTCACCGATGTCAAGTAACTCTCCAAGTCTGAAGTCAACCGGTTCAATAATTCTCGAGTTATTGGTCGGACAAGAAATTAATGTATAACTGCTTAAATCCAAGATGGCTAATGGCGGCCATCTTGGATTACGCAGGTAACTGAGAAGCATTCCCAACTGTCCTCTCACCGCTTTCAAGACACTCTGCAAGTTTGAAGTCGATCGGTTCAACGGTTCTTGAGTTATTGATCGGAGAAGAAATGTGTAACAGAATTACGGAATAACGGAATTATGGTCCCACCGAGACCACTAATGTGGCGGGGAACAAAAACAAAAACGCAAGATAAGATATTGCCAACGAAAAAAGTGGAGTGAATTTTCTGCGAAAAATGTTTGTTTTAGCATGTCCTCTTCCCGCAAACTTAGCTATATTGCTTCCCCAACAGAGAGTTGAAATTATCCCGATCGCGCTATCCGACCGTTTCTACTGAACAATACAATTTCTTCCTTGTTTGTTCATTTTCTAAGAGTACCAGTGAGGAAAATTACACAGAGAAACCATTTACACAGTGGCATCCGTACAATTGTGACAAGTAGTGCCTTTTTAGGCTGTTGGACTGGAACTGGAACTCAAGGTCCATGACCATGATCGTCAGCTATGTTGTCCGTGCAGAGAGTAAGTAGAGTTTCCTATCTTATACCGGAGCAAACATGCCCAGGCACATTTCCATGAAGATTTTATTTGACTGGGTTCGCGCAGATGCCTGCCCTGTCCTTGCTCGTGAAGTCTGACATTATCCTAATAAAGTCCGAATTCGCATTTAAAAACGTTCCATATTATACCAACAACCGAGCACCTTCACTCTCCTGCGAATGGGAGATGGAGATCTATTGAATATCGATTTTTTGTTTGGTGGGTTCATCCATTAATGATACTTGATTATTCATATCTTTGGCAAATATCTTTAATTTCTGATTCGCAGAAAACCTAGATGAGTAACATAAACCAATCGTCTATTTAGTAATCGATCCTTATCGTTTCGTTTTGGTTACAGCAAATTGACAGCCGGCGGTGATCGTCTGCGCGGAGAGTCCAACAGGAAAGGGAAAATAAACCAGAAGCGGCCGGCTCACTGATCGTTCGTCCTGTACAAAAAATATTGTGTTGTTTTGAATATCGTATTATTCGAGAGAAACGCTAATGATTTAGTTATCATAAGGTAGCAAACACAGACTAAGAATGGCGACGAGACCGAGGTCTTTTTCGTAAGTATGAGGTGGAGTCAGGGCAAAAACATCATTTGTTGTTGTTGTTACCTAGGCCTATCTGTATAATTCCACGTATATGAAGGTTGCAATAGGTGTCATAAGTCTGCCATTTTGGTATAATGCACAGGGTCTCTTGTTTTGCCCTCATTGATTCAGGTTCAAAACAAAAGAAACAAAAGACTTCCCCAGTCCAATAAAATGGATCGTTCAGGCTCTTGTTTAATATGCTGGAGTTATCGGAAGCCAGAACGTCCTATAGAAAATGTCATTTTGTCCATGGGAGTCCCGCAGACCACCACACTGACCCCTCAAAATCCACTGTTTTTGCAAACAAATACAGCAATGACATGTCTACTCACCATGCAAAAACTTATCTTTGCTATGTTTTCATCCAAGTCGCTCCACTAGCAATTGTGGATAGGTCCGCAATAAATCATATCAAACCGCCAAAGTTAGTATGTGCTGATTTCAGCATCTAGTTTCTCTCCTGGAAGCATGGCTTCCGTGATAGTAGAATGACGAACTGTAGAATGGAAGCGAGGCCACAAAAACCACATGACACAGCCCACGGTCAAGGTCCTTGCGCTTATCGCAACCTGCCTGTTGAGGGATCCCAGAGAGCATGATAACATTTACAACTCAACCATATGTCCTTCCTCGTTAAATAAAGTTTTATTATTATTATTATTATTATTATACAACTGCACGGGGAAAACCATCTGTGAATTGATGTGATATCTTACAGTCATAATTCATAGATGGAGCACCAAGTCAGCAAAACGACAAGGGTCTAAATCCTGTCCCCCTTGCGGGCCTGTTTACGCTGAAAATACGGAGTGAGCAACCGAGTTTAGCAACTTACTATCTCTACAAATCTATATCCTATCAATCACCACTGTTTATTTGGGTCTTTGGAAGAATGTAGTTTGGATAGTAGCATTAATCCACACACATCGTTTTCCCCCAACCATCTGTTTAGAGGACCATTTTTAAATCACCATCCTTGGTGAAATGTAATCCTATTTTTAAATAAAGCTTTTTGTTATTATTGTTGTTTACTCGAATGACTTGAACACTTCATGCCATGAGGTCAATGAGCATTAGTAAGCTTACATGATACATTTAACATGACTCTCATTTGTGTCCCCATCATCATATCACTTCCTTAACAGCGCAATCCAATTGTGATCGGATATTTGGACCTCCCAAGAACACTGGAATCATTGCAGAAACAGTTATTTGGTTACCCGTAATCAACACGCGCGACATTAATATTGCATTCTGAAACGATTCTGGACAGCAGGGGATCGTTGCACGAAACTTGCGTAAGTTACGATCGACGTTGGACTTACACCTGCGTTGCGCTCACACTACGCCTGGCTCTACACGCATTTCACGAACCTGGCGCAAGGCAGACATAATTACATGAACATTTACGCAATGCGTAAGTTTCAGATTTTGGCCTCTGCAATAAATATCACTTGGAATTTATGTTTAATTAGTATTGGATACAAAGTTTTGACCAGTGACTATAATCATAGCCGACAATGGACTTTGTAAATATTTAACCTTGATAATTACACGTCAGAGCAATCTGCGTTTGAGGCTAAGGATCGTAACTCTTGTATTCGCTCTTTTGTGAAAGGAGGTGTGAAATACTGCACATTGTCCTTGAGAGATCGTATGCTAGGGAGAGAAAAAGTAAAAGAACGACCATTTTCTGACTCCAAAAGTATTGTACATTTTATAAGATACATAAAATTTGACAACTACGTCTTTAGATTAATCTACTATAGGCATGGTTACATGCAAGCGAAGTTGCGCTCACGCTAAGCATACTCTCGGGTAGACTTAAAGTTACGCAACAACTTACGGATTTGCGTAAATTTAAAGGCTTTGTGACACGGGTCGGCGTAGCTACGCTCACGCTAAGTATGACTTACGCACGGACTCCGGCTTATGCACAGTTCGTGCAACGGTCCCCAGAGCTATTCCAGGTATGGTAATTGCGTAAATCATATCACTTGGATTGCATTGTTGAGGAATTGTAACGGTGAAGATTAGGGTCCTAATCAGAGTCGCGTGACCTTCATTCAAATGTATTGTGTAGTCGCATGCTCGTTGACCTCCAGACACGAAGCCATTTGATTAAACAGAGACGGGTGGAAAAAATTCTTTGGTGTGTGTGGATTTATGCTGCTATCCAAATTATATTCTCCCGGAGACACGAGTAAACGGTGGTGATCGATAGGTGAAATGATCACAACTAGAAATTTCAGCAGCCGCAGAAGTCGAGTGTTCAAAAAGAGAACTTCAAAGCAAGTGAGATAACTCTGATACCTGTTCAGATAAAAGCAATAAGAGAATCAGCTAGCTGACATAAGAAAAATAAGTTCAAACGGGACTGCTCATACTGTGTAACAAAGGTGAGTCACACCTGCAGAGCGCCTCATTTTTGTCCTCTGCCACGAAGTGGTGGGAGGACTTGGAAATGCTAGCCGTCCGTCCATCCTTCCGTCCATCCGTCCCACATCTTGTGAATGCGATATCTCGAGAACAATTCAACCAATCGACTTCAAACTTGGGAAGGTGCTTCACATCAGTTAGACGGCCATTGGTATTGATTTTCACTTAGGTGCATAATCCAAGATGGATGCCATTGACCATATTGGATTCTGTCCGTCCCAGATCTAGTGAACGCGATATCTCGAGAACAATTCGACCAATCTACTTCAAACTTGAGAAGGTGTTTCACATCAGTTAGACGGTGATTGGTATTGATTTTCACTGAGGTACGTAATTCAAGATGGCTGCCATTGACCATATTGGATTCCATCCCTCCCACATCTTGTGAACGCGATATCTCGAGAACAATTCGACCAATCGACTTCAAACTTGGGAAGGTTTTTCACACCAGTTAGACGGCCATTGATATTGATTTTCACAGATATACGTAATCCACGTTGGCTGCCATTGAACATATTGGATTGTGTCCGTCTCACATCTTGTGAACGCGATATCTCGAGAACAATTTGACCAATCGACTTCAAACTTGAGAAGGTGCTTCACATCAGTTAGACGGCCATTGGTGTTGATTTTCACTGAGATACGTAATCCAAGATGGCTGCCATTGATCATATTGGATTCCATCCATCCCACATCTTGTGAATGCGATATATCGAGAACAAATCGACCAATCAACTTCAAACGTAAGAAGGTGCTTCACATCAGTTAGACGGCCATTGGTATTCATTTTCATTGAGGTAGTATGTAATCCAAGATAGCTGCCATTGACCATCTTGGATTTCACCCACCATATTGTACCCATCTGTGTTGTGAATGCGATATCTTGATCTATTCCTCCCATCAATTTATAAACCTCGCCATCCACAAATCCATATACAACTACAGACTTACATTCCAGTGTTACACTACCCATTACTGCTTCCCAAACCACCTCAACTTGTCTCAACAATTCCAGATAAACATCTCTTTCCACATACATGACATACACATATCCACTTTCCAAGTTATATTTAAGGAGATATTGGAAGCGTATATGCTGCACGCTTTCAAACAGGCTACTTGGCAGAGGACCTGCTAGCTACTCAGCTTGTTTTCTTTCAAAGGAGGCTGAAGAGTCCGTGGGTTTATAAAATAATACAAACGATTTACAAGGTTTAAGAAAGAAACATGTCAACAGTTGTTCAAACTAATTATCAGTTAATGATAACCCAAGGAAGAAAAATTTGATTGCATTTTGGTTCATGGCTTTATGATTCCCACTCTTTTAACTCGTCATATTCATTATGTTGTTCGGGGACCACATGCCTGTTGTGCATCCCGTGATAATGTGTGATAATTTTCCAAATCGTCTGATCGTAGAGGGAAGTACAGGTTGGCAAACCAGGCTTAGACAGTCCCATGCATTTGTTGAACAGTTCCCAGAAATCTTTGTGCGAACAACTTTTTCAACAGCTACCCCTTCATAGAATTTGAAAAAAAACTGGCCATGTCATATTGTACCAAATGTACTCTGCAGTACAAAACACAATTCCAGACTCCAAGCATATGTGACCGTATGACGGTGACCATCATCATTTAGGTTCCAGCTGTGGGCTAGGGAGCTTGTCTTCATTAGTAGAGCCATGAGTATACGTGTCTTTATTATTCAACATGACAAATCATATGGCCTCTAAATTATATGCCATATCACCTTTAACCTTAATAACTGGTGCCCTCTCCTGGTACTTTGCATGGGCTTATATAAATTCTGATGAAATTTTTGGGTTCATACTTCATGTAAGGATCATGAGACAACCATGACAATGCTTACAATAGCCAATCTGGTGACAACAATATGTCTGACTTGGGGTTTTCTGTGGCGCAATGGCCTTCACAATACATGTTGTCTACATTTATTTTCAGACAGTAACTTTTGAAAACCTGTTGGGCAAAATGTTTGCTAGTACATGTATAAATAACTAGCTAGTATCTAACATGGCAGTGTGACTAACGTCACAAGACCTACGAAGTAGGGTGGGCATAGGACGATGACGTGCACTGAACTCTTGGAAATCCCCCCGCCCCAAGTTGAAATCCTGCCTATATTAAGATGGGCATAGCCCAAGTCAGAATCACCAGTGATTTTCATCAAAAATCACCGGAAATTCTCATCAGAATTCGGTCAGCTCAGAACTTGCTGGTAACAGTCCCCTAATGCACCATCATGCAAAAAATCAAGGTTCTAATATCAACGGTTCTCCTTATTTTGCCGACGAAAGGATTCAGATGGACTCACTCACTCACTCACTGACTACCGGACAATTTGCAGATGGTAGCCGACTTCGTAGGAATAACATATAGTCTCTCAGATTAGGTATAGATACTAAGGCTATTAGTCTTACTCCAGGCCTTGCTTTCCATCCAGTTTTGGGTATCCATATGGATGCCCATAAATGGGTATCCAGGCACATTAGCAAATGGTTAGTGGTTAATAATGTATTCCTATGCATCAGTCATGCAACTGGGATGCAGATGAAAAAATATATGGTTTTTTTTGTTGTTTTTTTTGGGAGGGGGGGGGGGATTTTTTTTTGGATTCTGCTACATCAGATTGATGGGCATCTTCACAAGTTGCCTTTATTTGACATAACCCATTGAAAAGCAAGGCCTGGACTCCCTGGTATGAATTGAACTTTATTAGCGCTTTTAATTCGTGCTTTGATTAATAGTTTTGAGTTCAACATTTCAGGCGTTCTGGAGAATCCCTGTACCTGGTACTGAATTTAGAGAAGTCCGCTGCTCAAGATGAGGTCAAGAAGGCTTATAGACGAGTGAGTATGGTACTGGTACATGTAGACAATGCTTCTTCATGCTCATAGATTGGGGTAATTCCATACTCGCTCGTATTACTTTTTAGGCATTTTATTTATCTCAACTGGGCTTTTGATCCAACTTTGGGGGATAAGAGTGAAAAAAAAATTATATATCCTGTGACATTGTGAAACACACATGATTATTCATTCCCAACAGTTGTAACAGGAATGGGCTCCTCTAATTATATTTGAACACATAGTTGCCAGTCATTAGGGAACATGTCATGATGTGCGATTATTGTTCCAGTGGAACAAGGGAATGTCCACTGTTGAACATTCTAGGAACGTTTGGCAGAAACGTTCCCACCTACCAGGAACGTTCAGCATGAAGGCACCTGAACATTCTGAAGCAGCTGAACGTTCTGATGCACCCGAACCTTCTAGTATGTTAATAGGAAGTAATAGGAAGAAGAAAACGTGTATCTCTGTGAATCTGGAGATAATGAAGATCGATATTTGTTATTTTCTTGAAGTTGGAAATCCTTCCGTGTAATTAGACATCTTCCTAAAACCAGAACATTCAACAGGAACGTTCCCTCTGTACAGAACGTACATGTACAAGGGGAACATTCCTCTAATGTGGAACATTCCAGTAGCTGAAAATGGGACGTGGCTGCATCCAATACTGAACGCAAATGTTCCATTGGATCATTCCGATTTTTGATACACTCCCTTACTCACAGTACAAAATGTGAACATTGAAAATGTTATCTGGTTTATTTAACCAAAAAGGTGCATGTTCTAATATGTTGTGAGAAATAGCTGACATTCATAAACAAGTAACTCTGTCAAAATGAAATGATTCTTAGTTTATGATGTAACCAGCTGTGATTGACAAAATTGGCATTACTCGCATGAACGTTACTCGCATTAATTATACTTTTCCCACCAACTCGCAACAAGTTACACAAATTTGCACTTTGGTCTCACTAACTTGACAGTAATGATTTTGAAAAATTGTAATAAAACAGTCGAGTGAGACCTCAAATCCATGTCCTGGACTTTTTCTCATTTTTACCCCTTGGGCAAAATTTATCGGCTTCCTGTACGTCTGTCCATCTTTGATTTGTCGTTGCCAACATATCTCAAGAATGACTGCCTAGAAAAACCACACTCACATAACACATGCATATGGTCGCAGAGCAGAAGCCTGTGGAAAATCAGCGAGATTGACTGAATTGATTATCACTGTATCTCAAGAATGTCTATACCTGGGAGCACCAAATTTACTTCACATATGTATATGGTCTTCAAGCAGAAGCCTATAAAACGTCTATATTCTCTGGGTCACTGGCTCAAATGTGTCCATTCATATCTGGCTCCTTATTACCATCATATATTCAAGTATGATAGGCCCAAGCTTACTGAACTTACACTAGACACACATCAGGTCATGGAGTACAGCCAAAATTGCCCTTGCCTTAGATTATTGTGTATGTACGTACGTTCGTGTTTCTCCTTGCCATCATATCTCCAGAATGAATATGCCTAGGTACAGCAAACTTACATCACACATGTATGTGGTTACAAGACAGAAGCCTATCGAAGACAGTGAAAGTGAGAAAGTGGGTCACTGGGTCAGATTATGTCAATTTGTCACCATTTATAATTGCCTGAAAAATGATTGCCTGGGAGCACCAAACTCACATACATGTAACACATGCATGTGGTCATAGAGCAGAAGTATATCACAAAGTGAGATTGACCTACATTTGGGGTCACTGGGTCAAAGTTGTTCCTTTTTTCACCTATTGGATATTAACTACCATAATTCATGAGTGATTATGCCTAGGCTAACGGACCTTACATTGGACACATACTTAAGGCTTCAGCCAAAATTGGCATTGGAGTATTGTCATCAGGTGTGTAATTATATTATATGTTCATCTATGTCTGTCATTATCACTATGAATGATATACAGGAGACTTGTACCAAACATAAATCACATAGGCATGTGATCTTGGTACAGGAACTTTATACAATTAGTGACATTGACCTATATTTTCTGATTCACAAGTTAAACTGTCAATTTTGTCGCCAATTGTTGTTGTCATCAACTGCTTGTTCTTCAACTAGGGCTCTATTTTTTACAACTAGTCTTTCATGTTTTTCAAGTTTTTTCTCTATTTTCTTGAAAAACCAACATTCTCTTTGTTTCAGAAGGATGAAACGTCCATTATTTGATGATCTCAATGTATCAAACTGGTAATTTATCTTAAACCAGTCCTTTAAGGACAAACCAAACAACCCAACTCATGTGGCTGCAAATTTAGGCCGAAGGGTAATGTCGTCGTCAGCATCGCCTGTCTGTCTGTTCGTCTGTGTACACGATATCTCAAGAAGAATTATAACCAGGCATTGTAAATTCATACCACATATGTATCGGGTGAAGGGTCAGAAGCCTATTAAAAATGACTGACCTTGACCTATGTTAACAAGGTCAAATTCTAGTATTTGCTATATTTCTTGAAAGATTAAAGCAAGGGTCTCCAAATTCATATTATATGCAACTGGTGATTGACTAAAAGCCTATCCCAGTTGACTGACCTTCACCTATTTTTATAGGTCATATACTGTTTATTATGATATAACATGAAGAAATAAGGATAGGCTTTCCAAATTAATACTATGTATACATCTGGAGATGGTTCAGAGGTGTACTGAAGATGACTGACCTTGACCTATTTTATCAAGGTCAAATTATAGTATTTGCTATATTTTTTGAAGGATTGATGCTAGGGTCTCCTAATTCATAATACTTATGCAACTTGTGATTGAGTAGAAGCCTACCCCAGTTGACTGACCTTGACCTATTTTTTCAAGGTCATACACAGATTATTATGATATAATCTGAAGAATATAGCTAGGCTTTCCAAATTAATACTGTGTACATCTGATCGATGTACCAGAGGGGTGCTGAAGATGACTGACCTTGACTCAGATTCTATTTAGTACAATATTCCATGAAAGATTATATCTACATTGTCCAAATTTATACTACTTTTTGGCTGGACCTGAAGTCTATTGAAGAATATCACTGACCGTGACCTATTTTTAAAAGGTCAATTTCTATATTTTAAATCTAAGATCTCCAAATTCATGTTCCCCATGCAATTAAGTTAGAATTGACCTAAAAATTGTTGAAGATTACTGACCTTGATCTATATTTCCAAGATAAAATTACTTGATTTGATTATGAGCTATAAAGAAGAGTATATTTAGAGCTAAGAATTCGGTCATGCTCTACCAGAACCTCAGTGCAAATTTTTTCCGCACAATTAAGGCCTTGGCAAAAGCTGAACTACAGTCAACCCTACTAGATCACATTTTTGTTAATCTAGTTCTAAAAATACACTGATGATATTATACAATGCATGATTGCTGGGTGTAGACAATAACTGATAGCCGTGGGGTATTGAAGCCCAATGGGCTATTATCTTAGTAGGATATTATAAAGGCGATGTCTCTCCATTCAGTTTTGTATTTGTATCATGAAGCCAATTTCATAAGTGTACGTTCCCTTGGGTTATTTTCCTCACCATTGCTAATTCATTAGCATTACACTTAGTACATCTTCCAGTTCCTTTGTCAATTATATTTTGTGAAATCGTTGCCTGAACTTCAGTGGGAACGACGACACAATGGAAATGATGGATAGGTAACCTGGCTGTTCTCTCTGTCATGATTGCTACAGAGTAGGGTGTATTTCAAAGACAAAAATTGCATGCTTAGTTATTCAACTTAGAAAACCTTATTATTGCTGGCTTAATCTAAAGAAGAAGTTTGATCAGTATAAGAACCACATCTTCATATTATCCAGCCAATTTCTACGTTCCCACTTCGAACTTCCCTTGATATATCTGGACCCCTTCAATGTTCAAATAACTTATAAATAGACACTAGACGTCACTGACCTCGAAAATATTTGAAATTCGAAATGGGTCGCACAAGAGCGTTATTGATTGGCTGACCTAATTAGTGGGCACCATATTAGGAGGAAGGACGCCGCTAATAAAGGATGATGTCACTCTATGTGACTTCACTCGCAATCGATGTGTACGTTCTGATTGGTTCTTCTGTCGATAGCTGATGAAATTTACACCTCGGATTTTGAACGCTGAAGGGGTCAGATAAATCAAGACAGGTTCGAAGTGGGAACGTAGAAATTGGCTGGATAAAATGAAAATGAAGAACCATGAATGTGGAGTAATATTGTGTTTGGCCCCAAAAGGCAATTTCAGAGTTTTACCTAGATGTCTAATTGAGAACACCATTGGAATTGCCCTTGTTAAATAAAAGCTGAAGGGTTAAAGGTTATACAAAATGACTCTATACTACTTTGCATTAAAACATACCCAGTAGTGTTCCAAACAACAAATTAGTATTTTTTTCTTGAATAATGTCGTCGAACTGGGTTTTAGGACACGAATAGCACACATGTGGGAGAAAACGTATTGAAGCTATGACCTCTGGTGCATGACGTCACAACCTGATTACGATTGCGCCGTAAACGTCATAGTCTATGACGTCGGGCGTTGTTACGAAAGATTCACCCAACTGTCTGAGTTCTAGTGTGATGTTGCTGACAGTTTGACGTCACAACAGGCATTTGAGCGAGATCGTAATCAGGTTGTGACGTCACAGGTCAAGCGGTCACAGCTTTCGCCGTTTTGAAAGGGGCGTGAAATTGTCGCACTCTACTGCTGCTATTTCCAACCTTGGGCAGTTTGAAAACATACAAAAACGTAAAATAAGTCTATATAATCACCTCTACAACAATTTAGCACAAAAAACTAGCAGATTTTGAGACCATTTTGTATAACCTTTAAGCCATGATTTCCTAGACATGCTACTGAACGTCAGAAACGTATGTCACTAAAAACTGTCAACAAAATCACTCTTTACTTTTAACATCAGATAAATTTTTTTTGAAGCAAAATGCTTTAACTTTGCATGTAGCAAATTTTAAGATTGTATAGTAATCCTCACTTCCACTGTTCACCCTCCATGGTCAAATCGTACTGAATTCTTGGTGTATTTTTATCGAGTATCATGTTGCTTTGTCATGCATATATCATTCATTCTACTTGAGAATGTTGCAAATTCAACATTTCATGTTATTGACCCATTAAGAATAGACCTTGTATTTTTTTTATGAGAAGTATTGAGCTACGCTGTCACATTATTTGTAATGTATTTTTCTCAGTTGACAACTTTCAAAATTTTGAATCGGTTTAATTGGAGTCTGAATAATTGAACCCAGGTTATTATTGTAACCAAGCTTGAACAACACATCCAGAGCATGATAGAACAGGCCTACGTATCTTCCTTGTTGGACATAAAATCAGTGATTGTGATCATGATTTGGTGTGGTACTCCTCCAACATAATATTTCTTTGGAAGTGTTCTTTTTCAGTCCTGTTGATCTGCATTATAATAATTAACTTCACGGCAAGACTGAACAATTCACATGGTTCTAATTTTTGTTTCAGCTGGCCTTGAAATATCACCCAGACAAAAATAGAGATGACCCTAATGCCGCAGAAAAGGTAAGCCTAACGGTTACACTGTGTTATCTCATTCGGTAATCTCTCTAATAATTCACACACATATATTAAAACACACATTAGAAGCCAATTCCAGAAAATAGTCTGTCAATATTCAGCTGTAAGCATGCTGAGTTTTCAGTACTGTTTATAATTGGGCTACTTTACAAGGTGTTGGCAAAAGAAAATGTCCATCATTTTGATTTAATTCTTTTGATCTAATTCAGTATATAGCTGGTCTAAAAATGTTTGAATTATTAGAGATTTTAGAAGACAAGAGGAGTTGAAGGCCACTTCAAGCCGGTTCTTGATGGAATTGTCAGGAAGATCAAATTGATTGAAGCCAGTTTCTCCTGGAACATGACAGATGATCTTCTGGTAACTGGGGGGTAAATCACACACATGTCTGGGCCTGTTATTATAGTGGACCATGGCTGTGTGTGGGTGATACAAGGAAGTTATTAGGAGGCAAATTCAGACTGTGTAGGTGGGGCGATTGATCTTAAAATAAACTGTTGTCAAGGTACTACAGTTGTAGCCAGGGGAGCCTGGGTCTGTAATTTTGTAACTGATGATACTACATGTACAGGCCATGAATACTAATACTAAAGCAATAAATTATAGAAACAGAAATGACTATTACCTAGTGTACGTGTTATTTACAGTTGTGCCTTGTCAGGTGTAGACTGGTGTCATATGTTCTTATTATCTTACATGTGATGGGTAACATAAACATACCGGGTTATTTCATGGTATCATTCAAGTTGTACCTAGAAAATTCAAATTTAATGTAATTTATGCAACATGTTGTCATGCATATCTGGTGGTGATATATTTTTGTTGATATTGTGAACCTGGTGAATATGAGCAGAATACCAATAGAGAGACCCAGATTATTTGATACACATGGCTTGCTAAGCAATATATCTCGTATTAAAAGTTACGCCAATTCAAGTGAAAATCCTGAAGAATTAATTATTCTGTGGTTCCAGGCCTCGAGCTGCAACAGTATTTAATATGACAAGAAACAATATGCTCATAAAAAAGATCATCCTGTCAGCCAGGACTGTTATCTCAACTTGTACATGTAGTTTAGCATTTCTTATTTGGACACACAACAGAAATATTCTTTCAAATAGTTTAATATGAAACTTGAACTCACACCATGTACACATCACATGTATATTATATTCATCATGCAGTAATTCCCTCGTTGCATCATTTGTTTGAGTACATATGTAATCTAAGATGCAGTGATTTTATGCTCCTTACTTTGAGATATGTGGAGAGGCGGGAGTGGGGGATTGGGGGTACTGAGATGAAAAATCTACATTTATCTAAAATAGCTCAGTCTTAATTGTGTACATGTACCATCATTGCGCCAAAGACCAGACTCAAAATAAATTGACTCCACAAGATAATTAACCCTCACCTTTTAGGCTCATGACAGGATATGCTAATTATATCATATCATTTGAAGTCCTTGAACATGTTGAAGAATGCTATTTTGACCAGATGTCCGTATGAGTCTTTCCATTTGCTTTGCGATGTCTGGCCAAAAGGAGATGGTTCGTTAAGGTGGCATTTTGGTCTTGAAATTAGTAAGAAATCCTTGAATTTTTGTGAATCTCAAGAGTTGAAACCCTGCATGAGCTGACATTACTCAGTCTTCAAATATCTTACTTTGACACATTTGGACAGCCCATTTCCCCATTTTCATTATCTCGCACATGTTAAATTTTTGCCTGCCCAAATTCGAAATTGCTTTTCCAGTGGACAGGTGGATGGGTATCTGGTTAACACTATGGTGAGATTATAGTTTCAGTTCCCTTGGTCAATAAATTATTTGTTGCGTATATTTCTTCATGACCTGCTGAGCACCATACCAAAATAATCATTTCGCTGTTTACCAGGTCGGACTTTCATGTAAGTTTATGTTGTTCCAGCCTACGTATTACTGAATAGTCACCCGTCCAGACTGATTGTTCTACCCAGAAATTCAATTCTGTTTCTTTGTTTCATGACTCCTACATGAACGATTCACCGTTATCATGTTTCTCCTGATCTTATTGTTATTACAGTTCAAAGAAATCAACCATGCCAACACTGTGCTCAGTGACACGACGAAGCGTGGAATATATGACCGGTATGGCTCTCTGGGATTGTACATAGCTGAACAGTTTGGTGAGGAGAATGTGAACACATATTTCGTCCTGACCAGTGGCTGGTGCAAGGTAATGCACACACATACACACTGACTTGAACATTTCACCAATAGTTGCAGGGCTTTAGATGACCTCCTTGGTACAATGTTAAACGTTGTGCCCAAATTAGGATGCACCCAAATTAAAGAGCTGAAAAAAAATAAATATTTCTCTTGCATTGAGAATCAATGTTCAGTTATGTTCATGGAGATTCCTCATCAATTAAGCCTCAGATTTAAAGCCTGCCTATTTTGCCAGAATCCAGGGGGCTTTGAATATTTTCACTAATTTGGTTGCATTTCTCAGCCTAAAAAATTTTGCTGCACCGAATACAGGGTTTGCCCAAATTAGGCTAATCTAAAGCTCTGGATTGTCCACCTTCAGGTCCGTGCTGTAATATTTTCTCAGTTACCATGCTTAGAAAATTGGTAACCTGTGATAACCTTTAACAGCTGAACAGGGTTAAATACATGATAACACGAAATATTTGTGGTAACCCATAGATGGTCTTCTAAAACTGAAATTGATAGACTTCCAGGAAAACGGGTTATTACATCATTAGAGCACAGGCCTGCTCCTTGAGTACTTGCTAGCCTCTTGAAAACATCACTGACCACCTTGCTTGTCCTCTACATAGCAGAATGGATAGATCAGTCTGTATAAACCTATCATTAATATTGTGATATTAAACTCCATACTACAGTGACTTCTCTCTCCGTTATCTCTTCCCATCCAACCACTGTAGAAAATCAACGTCATTTTTGTAACCACCCCACGTGACTGTCAGTGTTGCCCACCTTCATTCATATCATTGGATGTCCTCTAATTATTGAGATTATTTTCTAAAAAAGGACTGGAACAATCTATCTTTCATTGTGACATCACTTGAACCACTGCAGATAATAAAAGTCTTCGTTGTATAGATGACTGCCAGGTGCACAAAGTAATATACTATAACGTTTTCTGACATTGTTAAAGTAATGTCCCAATGAAATATCCATTGTTCGAGCCCTATAATTAGGACAAAATATCAGTATTCGGACGACAGCTAATGAAGATAGGTGACATGGACAGCTTGGAGAGGTGTAGTCTTGTGTGGGGTGGGTTATGATTTTCTGCATTGTTTGAACAAGTAGAGATTACTGTTGTATGGAATGTATTGTAAGATATACTGTTTGTAATACAGTCTATTCCAACTTCATTGCCAAACCAGCAATTGTCATGCAAAATGCACGATTTCGTAAATTATCCAACTACCTATCAAAATTTGTAGATCCTACCTTCACTGAAGTTTGTTTCAGATGCATTTCGTGCAGATTTTAAAGTTTAGCACTACCTGCTGATATTGGCAACGAGCTTCCCTCTCGTTCCCTGTCTAAAATAGCTGTCACATGAATCTTCAAGGTTTAAGGGTCGCAGTTGAAGCCTTAACAAACAAACAAGGCAGGATAGATGAGCAACGAATTTGATATAGGCTGCTTTATTTGACTGTACTACTAATCCTATTTGTATAATCGTACTTCCTACATAACGTACATACTGGTACTTAATATGGATTTACTGCTGTTTTCAGGCATTGATGGTATTCTGTGGTATTATCACTGGTTGTTACTTCTGCTGCTGTTGCTGCTGCTGTTGTAATTTCTGTTGCGGGAAGTGTCGACCCCAGCCTCCAGAAGAGGACATGAACTATGCTAATTTACATGTAAGTATGTCACTCCATACATTCACATATAAAATTATATAGAGGACATGAACTATGCTAATTTACATGTAAGTAGTATGTCACTTCATACATTCACATATATAACCATATAGAGGACATGAACTATGCTAATTTACATGTAAAGGTCCATTCTCACGATGCGATTTGTAGTAACAACTCGGCGGGGGAATCCCCCGATTTGTAGCATGCAACTAATTGCATGAAATAGGACCGGTTCTATTTCATATGACTTGTAGCATGCGACTAAAATCGTACAAGTGTTCTCACGATGCAACTAAGTTGTAAGCTACAAGTTGTTACTACAAATCGCACCGTGAGAATGGACCTTAAGTATGTCACTCCATACATTCACATATATAATCATATAGAGGACATGAACTATGCTGATTTACATGTAAGTATGTTACTCCATACATTAACATATATGACATGAACTATGCTAATTTACATGTAAGTATGTCTCTCCATACATTCACATATATAACCATATAGAGGACACGAACTATGCTAATTTACATGTAAGTATGTCACTGCATACATTCACATATATAATCATATAGAGGACATGAACTATGCTGATTTACATGTAAGTATGTCACTCCATACATTCACATATATAATCATATAGAGGACATGAACTATGCTAATTTACATGTAAGTATGTCTCTCCATACATTCACATATATAACCATATAGAGGACATGAACTATGCTGATTTACATGTAAGTATGTCACTCCATACATTCACATATATAATCATATAGAGGACATGAACTATGCTAATTTACATGTAAGTATGTCACTCCATACATTCACATATATAACCATATAGAGGACACGAACTATGCTAATTTACATGTAAGTATGTCACTGCATACATTCACATATATAATCATATAGAGGACATGAACTATGCTGATTTACATGTAAGTAT
>JAVTVY010011424.1:0-56184 GCA_036873755.1 Hanleya hanleyi
ATCAAGGGGTATCCTCAAAATCAAACCAATTAGTGAACAGGCTCAGCTAGCTCATTACGCCAATCCACTGCACGGTTTGAGATGTGACATCGCTGGCATAACTACTTTGATGTCAGGCTGAAATCGACATTGACAGTCAAAGCAAAAACCACCGGCTTGGGATACCGACATGCTAATTCAAAATAACCTCGGGGTATGAAATGTTTAAGATTGAGGCAACGGTTCAAGAACTCACTCGAACCAACAAAAATGTTCAGGTAAACCCTGTGCGAGGATTCACGATTTACCTGGACATGTGAAGATGCACCGGCTGTTCTCATTGGCTAAATCCTCAATTCTAATAACCAATCAGGACGCAGTCTTAGATTTTCTCATTTCTAAAATAGATGTGTAGAACGCTATAAAATCGAACAGCATTCATGCACACAACCGCTATTTGTTACTGATTTAAAATATAGTACTTATGAAGATACCAACAAAGATGTAATACCAATCAAGCATCGCCGTGATGAGCCGCTAAATCCGTATATGACAAGCAGCCCGTAAACCACCACTTCAAAAAAGCACACAACCGCCACGATTGATGCCAGACGTCTGAATGCTTCAACGCTTCAGATCCAATCTTCCTTCTCTATTTTTGGGACCTGGATCGTTGGCGCGTTCAGATGCCCGTCAACGTTAAGCGTCCAAAATGCTCCAATGCTTTGAGTGCGGGTGTGAAACGCTCCAACGTATCGACGTGGGAAGTTCCTTTGAGGTTTATGATTAGGGTACCCACGTATTTATTATAGTACTCTACTTTAACGAAACTCCCATGTTATCAACCCCGCTGTTCTCCATATAATGCTTCACTCCTGCTGCACGTATGCCAACTCGATCCTGCACATGCGCAGTTGGCCCATTATAATCTAGCTCGAATGCCTGGCTCCAGGGATCTATATATACTGTAGTGAAACTCCCATATCGTTCCCCCTACTGGTTTTTTCCATATTATGGTCCACACCTGCCTATACAACCCGATTTGCGCTTTCCATACTACTCCGCGGGCCAAACGTGACATCATAAGCTTGAGCGTACGCAGTTAACATTGACCCGTCAAAGTTAAAACCAAAAAACGAAAAACGGAAGAGTCGAGGCAATTTTCAATATTTGATTTTCATTTTTGCGCGGAGTAAAACGAAAATTGAAAGTTGATGAGAAACCGAAAACGAAAATTAAGGTTCAAATTTCAATTTTTGATTTTGAGAAACGAAAAACAAAAATTGAAATGTGCAAGGTTACAGGGGCCCTGAATAGTGGGGAAATATTCTTTAATTATGAATGGTATACACGTGCATAACCGGCAATGGAATCAACCAGAAATCCATTTAAATTCATGCAAGTCTAAGCCGTACTTTATTTTCGTACTTGGTCATCAAATACTTTGATACCCTGCAAACAAATAAATAGTTGTTACGAAACATGTGGAAAGAGGACCAATATTTATTAAACTTGTCAGGTTCTCCTCTTAAATTATATATGCATCTGTCAATTTCGTACATATCTTGCAAATCGTGTTGTATGTATTGTATACACGAGACTTGCCCTTTCACTTTCGACTTTTTTATGTTGTACTTTACCATAGTCAACAAAAAGTTAACTACCGCATTACGCTTCCCATGCTCTCCGAAGCAAATTGTTTTACAACAGAGATCAATTTTGATGGTAGTTTTTATTTCAACCCAGTCATATATTTCTTTCCACAGCAAATTTACCAGTTCACATTCCCAGAATAACTGTTCTATACTTTCAGTACCGTATATTTGCTGCAAAATGTGCGTACATCAGTAACTTCCGGATCTAACTTGTGTGCAAATCTATTTGTTGTCAGACTCCTGTTGATCAACTTGTATTGGAACCATAGAAGTTTTTATTTCGTCGTGGACTTCATTGCCGCTATATTAAACAGTTGCCATTCCCGTTCCATGTACGTTTCGCCAATAATCGTCTCCCACGTTTGGTTGGCTTTTCATTTTTTTTTAAATTAGATCCCAGAAGTATTCTATAAAACGTTCTACAAGCTCTTGTGCACCCAACAAGAGGGAGTATATTTGATAGTATGGAAGTGTATTCTCTTGTTTCGTCAAAGTTCAGTGTGTTGAGATTTTCTGCAGCTTCCTTTACTGCACTACGGAAGCGTCTAGGGGCCAGGACGAGAAATATTTTTCCAAAATGTCGAGATAGTAAGTCGAAATTATCTTCATATGTTTACCGAGAACTATAGGAATCGTTTTCACCCCAGAATCAACTATTTTGCACAAATGCACTACGGCCCTGTTACTCGAGAATCATGAGACTCGGTGCCTTGAAATTTTTAGTATACAATATAATATTATACTTCGTACCAATTGAACAATTACTCGCAGTGGAAGTATTTTATTTTGCTACTTCTGTATTGCACCTGACCTGGGGTCATTTCCCCATCTAGTACGGCGCATCACGTTGGGCACACCGGTTCTCGTCAGATCACCGAAGTTAAGCAGCGTTGAGCTCGGTCAATACTTGGATGGGTGACCGGGTGCTGTACTGGCTGGGCTGATCAGTGTCCAGGATAATAGGAACTGTGGACACTCTCGTGTTCTGGCACATGCAGGCACCGTCGTGATATGACTGAAAAAATGTCGAAAACGACGTTAAATCCTACTAACTCACTCACCCATTTCCCCTTCTAAAGATACAAGGTCCTTTGAAATACATACTTTGTATTTATTTAAGAGAGCATATCATGTTCATTTTTAAAAATGAGAATGTGCTTCAGCTTTCATTAAGGATGTTCGCTGGTGGTAAATCAAAGTAATTAACTTTTCGAATAATGTGTGTTGTCGCATTCATAATTGTGTAATATGAGGAAAAACAAAGATAAAATATAGGTTGGTGTGAATTCTTTAGCTGTAGACACTGTTGAATGGACAGACCCATGCTTCATTTCATAACCCAGAAAACATAGGGAATAGGTCTGGTTTTGAAGCATATTCATGATAAAATCATATAAATAGTATTTATTTTTTTTTCTTATATTATTCTAACTGTTTGAAGATAATTCTCCGCTAGAAAACTTTTGAAAGAAATCCCTATCTCTTAACCTAGGAAAGGGAGATAACCTACTGAGAAAAACGGGGAAAACATGTTAAACGGCCACTAAAGCCCATAACCATCAGCGGACTACCTTAACAAATTTTGAGGCTAACATAAGACAAATCGTGAAATAAGAACGAGGTCACCATAGTATTTGTAGAATATTGTGTAATTTGTGTATGTATCCTGTATCATTGGATTAGTACCGTATGGGGAAGAGCTTGTTTTCAGAAAGAGCTCATTAGACTGATTTCTAAAGCTCAAATGTTCTTTAATACAATTTAACACATAAAATACAAACGGATATCTTATCAGATAAATGGGGTCTATTAAGGCCTATCCAGGAGGGGGTAGGGGTGGAGAAATGGGTTGGAAGTGAAGGTGGGAAACTATTCCCAGGATCAATATACACAGGCTTAATATAATTATTGCAAATAATGAAATACAAATGGAGGGTCATCATACTTGATTTTAAAACGGCAGCATTTTATCAGATATGACAGTGTGACTAACGTCACAGGACCTACGAAGTAGGTTAGGCATTAGGACTCCGACGCGCACTGAGCTCTTGGGAATCCCCCCGCCCCAAGTTGAAATCCTGCCTATATTACGATGGGCACGGTTCACGTCAGAATCACCAGTGATTTTCATGAAAAATCACCAGAAGTTTTCAGCAAAAGTAGGTTGGCTCAGAACTTGCTGGTAACAGTCCCCTAATACACTTTCATGCAACAAATCAAGGTTCTAATGTCGACGGTTCTCCTTATTTTGCCCACGAAAGGATTCGGATGGACTGACTGACTGACTGACTACCGCAGACAACTTGCAGATGGTAGCCTACTTCGTGGGAATAAATGGGGTCTATTAAGCCCTATCCAGGAGGGGGTAGGTTGAGGAATTGGGTTGGAAGTGGGAAACTATTCTTATGGATCATCTCCAAAGGATTTGTGTGTTAGTTTGGGAGACATCAAAAGTATAATCTCTAGACTAACGACCGACCATGAAATATGACAGGCCCACATTTTCATCGGGCAAATTTAACTTTGGGACGGCTATGAATAGCTATAAATAGATCTTTTTTTGTCAGATATCAATCTTTGTTTACTTTGATCTGGATACTATTGTTAGAAAATTCAACCTTTTCTGATTAATTTTAAAAATAATCCCAGTGTTAGGCGCGTGGATATGAACGTGATCTACTCCCTTAATGAAATGATACTACGATAGAGATATATATATGAAACTAGTTAGCAAAATCATTCAGCCTGGGTTTGTCATGATTTTTTTCTAGTACTATATTTACCATTCACAAAGACAGATGATATTTAAACGCCGAGGAGAATAAAATAAATATAGCTAAAGCTGAAATGATCTTATTTAATGCACGAATAATACCCGCCGGAACTAATCCATATGAAAGTGTACCTGTTTGCCCACCTGCCGAGTATATGACGACATTACTGCCAACTTCTCATCCGAGTAGCGTTGCCTCCACCGCATATATAAAGCTGGAGTCGATCGCGAACCTATAGCGAGTCTATAGTGTTCTATTTGTGCCAAGTTTCCGTCGCCTTTTCAAAACGCGACGTCGCCATTTGAAACGCGACGTCGTGTTTCGAAACGCGACGTCGCGTTTTTAAAACACGACGTCGCCTTTTGGAAAACACGACGTCGCGTTTCTTTCCTATGTTTTTGCATTGTAAAACTCGACACAACGGAACTCGACGTCGCGTTTTCAAAAGGCGACGTCGTGTTTCACCCACGTCTTGTTTGGCAATGTTAAAAGATAGGAAAGAAACGCGACGTCGTGTTTTTTAAAAGGCGACGTCGCGTTTTCAAAAGGCGACGTCGCGTTTCAAAACGCGTCGCCTTTTGAAACGCGACGTCGCCTTTCGAAACGCGACGTCGCCTTTTGAAACACGACGTCGCCTTTTAAAAAACACGACGTCGCCTTTTAAAACGCGACGTCGCGTTTCTTTCCTATCTTTTAACATTGCCAAACAAGACGTGGGTGAAACACGACGTCGCCTTTTGAAAACGCGACGTCGAGTTCCGTTGTGTCGAGTTTTACAATGCAAAAACATAGGAAAGAAACGCGACGTCGCGTTTTAAAAGGCGACGTCGTGTTTTCCAAAAGGCGACGTCGTGTTTTAAAAACGCGACGTCGCGTTTCGAAACACGACGTCGCGTTTCAAAAGGCGACGTCGCGTTTTGAAAAGGCGACGGAAACTTGGCACAAATAGAACACCATACCAGTCTGAACTTACACTCGAACTGTTCACAACATATTGATGCTGTGATTGTTGTCACCAGCCCAAATTCGAACTGTAAGCATCATATTCTATCACGCATTCATTCGCACACAACATAAATATATCTGGAATAAACTGGGTAATAAAATGAAGGATGTGACTGTTCAAACATGATTCAGACATACCGGTACGTATTTCCTAAAAACAATAAAACTTGATTCGTCACAGATTTCTCCAACATTGTATCTCAATTGACCTCCAACGCCAAAGAGGAGGCACAAAGTGACTACTGGTTATTCTATTGTATGATTCTTGGGGCTCTGTACGATGCATTTCAAATGCGCTATATATTTATTCCCGACAGTGCTTCAAAATTATTGTAATTCGGAATGTTCGTTCCAAACTAAGAATTGTTATATGTTATGCCTACTAATCAGGCCCGCCCATAAGCAGTTGCAAATTGCGTTGGTACATACCGAAAGCGACCTTTTGTTCTGATTGTCACCCCTTCATTTTTATCTCTTCTTTCAGTAGAAAAGAAATGTGAAATCTCTTAGCATTCATTGGTTGGATGAACGAAGCGAAAATGACCTTTGACACTTGACCTTTGACCTTGAATTTCCATCGCACCTTGAAGAGGTCACTTGACTGGCGGGTGGATGCAAAACTAAGACTAACAGCCGGAAATTCGTCAAATTGCCAAATCAGCTGTTCCAGGATATGTTGCCACGACAGTACCCTGGACTACCCGAAGACGTTCAGGGATGGACCAGAACGAATGGATGGTCATTGCACACAGAAAAGAGCGAACATTGCCGACAATGCGTCTGATACACGAACGATAGCATAGGTGAATTTTAAACACACTCAGCGCGGCTCCCACAGGTTGGTTGTCAGGTAATGTAGAGCATACATAAAATGTGTACTAAGCAAAATGTTTGTTGTTGTTGTTCTTTCTCTCATCTGATTGCGTAAAGTCCGCCATTCCTAGCGACATGTCTTGTAATATCCATTATACCGGATTCTGTGTTTGTCCGCAATCCTTTTTGCTCATCCATTCGCCAGTAACCTGACCAGAAGTGCCCTCGAGGAACGCTTGAATACAAGATCCTGCACAACCCACGTGATCCTAATATGGTGCATGTAGACCCATTTGAGCCCATTTTTAGCTCATCTGGGCCGAAGGCCCGATGGGCTTATGTCATGGCCTGACTGTCCGTCGTCCGTCGTCAGTCGTGCGTCGTCCGTCGTCCGTCGTGCGTAAACATCTTCTTCTCTGAAACCGCTTGGCCGATTAAGCTGAAACTTGGCATGCATGTTCCCCCCAATGAGTACACCAGAATTTGTTCATGCCGTGTCGATACGATTTTAAATATGGCCGCCATGGCGGCCATCTTGAATTTGCCATTGAAACATTGTTATCGCGATTTCTCAGGAACTACTGCATAGATCTTTCTCAAATTTGGTACACAGGTTCCCCTTGGGGTCTAGTTGTGCAAGATACCTGTTGTGGTCTGATTCACAAATCCAATATGGCCACCAGGCGGCCATCTTGGATTTCCCCATGAACCATTGTTATTGCAATTTCTCAGGAACTACTTTGTGGATCTTCCTCAAATTTGGTACACAGGTTCCCCTTGGGGTCTAGTTGTGCAAGATACCTTTTCTGCTCTGATTCGAACATCCAATATGGCCACCAGGCAGCCATCTTGGATTTCCCTATGAAAATTCGTTATCGTGATTTATGAGGAAGTACTGCATGGATCTTTCTCAAATTTGATACACAGGTTCCCCTTAGTGTCTAGTTGTGCAAGATACTTTTGTGGTCTGATTCAGAAATCCAATATGGCCACCAGGCGGCCATCTTGGATTTCGAGATGAAACATTGTTATCTCGATTTCTCAGGAAGTACTGCATGGGTCTTTCTCAAATTTGGTACAGAGGTTCCCCTTGGGGTCTAGTTGTGCAAGATACAATTTGTGGTCTGATTGAAAAATCCAATATGGCCACAAGGCGGCCATCTTGAATTTGCCAGTGGAATCTTGTCATCATTATTTTTCGTTAACTACTGCATGGATCTTTCTCAAATTTGGTACACAGGTTCCTCTTGGGGGTCTAGTTGTGCAAGATACCTTTTCTGCTCTGATTCGAACATCCAATATGGCCACCAGGCGGCCATCTTGGATTTCCCTATGAAACTTCGTTATCGTGATTTATCAGGAAGAACCGCATGGATCTTTCTCAAATTTGATACGCAGGTTCCCCTTGGGGTCTAGTTGGGCAAGATACAATTTGCGGTCTGATTGAAAAATCCAATATGACCACCAGGCGGCCATCTTGGATTTCCAGATGAAACATTATCGCGATTTCTCAGGAACTACTGCATGGATCGTTCTCATATTTGGTACAGAGGTTCCCCTTGGGGTCTAGTTGCGCAAGATACCTTTTCTGCTCTGATTCGAACATCCAATATGGCCACCAGGCGGCCATCTTGGATTTCCCTATGAAACTTCGTTATCGTGATTTATCAGGAAGAACCATATGGATCTTTCTCAAATTTGATACGCAGGTTCCCCTTTGGGTCTAGTTGGGCAAGATACAATTTGCGGTCTGATTGAAAAATCCAATATGGCCACCAGGCGGCCATCTTGGATTTCCAGATGAAACATTGTTATCGTGATTTCTCAGGAACTACTGCATGGATCTTTCTCAAATTTGGTACAGAGGTTGCCCTTGGGGTCTAGCTGTGCAGGATACCATATATGGTCTGATTGAAAAATTCAATATGGCCACCAGGTGGCCATCTTGGATTTCCCCATGAAATTTTGTTATCGTGAATTCTTAGGATATTACTGCATGGATGTTGATACACAGGTTCCCCTTGTGATCCAGTTGTGCAAGATACCTTTTTTGGTTCATTTCGAAAATCCAATATTGCCGCATCTTGAATTTCCCATGAAACTTTATCATAAAATCCCAGGAAATAACTGCATGGATCATTTTATAGTGTTCAGGGGGGACAACACAAGTTAGAAACTCATCTATTGCAGTTCTTTAGTAAAAATTTCTCACAGCTACTTTCTCCAGTTACAGACAGATGACCTACAGTGCCGTGGCACTATCTTTTACATCTTCGCAGACAGATGGGGCTATGTCTTGGTTAGGCCATACCTCACCAGAGATTACTTTCATTGGAAAAATGTCCTGTTACATCTCATTGCCATCGTAACAACCCAGTCGCACATATTTCGTACTCGACATGTCTCCCCCTGGTGCATATACCCACAAAATATTGGAATCGTAGGTTAAAACTGTCCAATGTACTGTCCGGACACGAAGTGGACAGACGGACGAACGACTGCAATCACATAATAAAAATTGGTTCTGGTTATTGCTTATACAGCTTACTGACAATCACACATTATATTTTGGTATAATTGCCTTTATTTCATAACCTCCAATTACAATCATGAATTTACAGCTTGACCTCCTGTGAAATCGACTATGTTGCCATTTTGTTCAGGGGAGACAACGCAAGTTAGAAACTCATCTATTGCAGTTCTTCAGTAAAAATTTCTCGCAGCCACTTTCTCCAGTTATAGCCAGATGAGCGCTACAGTGCCGTGGCACTATCTTTATGAATTTTTGGAGACATCTGCGGCCTTTTCCCAAGTCCTACTTTTCACGTGAACAGAAATGACCTCTTCAAGTTGCCTTGATAACCAAAGATCAAGGATTAGAGCTCAGTTACGCCCGATGTCCCAACCACGAAAGCTAAGAGATATCACCTTTCTATACAACTGGTGTATAGGTTAAAATACTGGACGGGGTGACAGTCACAATAACGGGTCGCTTTCAATTTGTAACTCCGTATTTAGGAATTTGCAATTCCGGTTTCCACAAATAGTGGCGCACCCTCTCCAACCGCAACAACAGCAGCTCTCGCATTTCCCAATTGGCGCAGTATACGGTCACCATGGATGGGCCTGATTAGTGGGCATAACATATAACAATTCTCAGTTTGAAATGAAAATTCCGAATTACAATAGTCTTGGAACAGTTATGTCATATCGGGAATTTAAGAGATCGCATTTGGAGGGCACCGTATAGAGCCTCAAGAATTATCAACTGGAATGGAGAATAGTCCTTTCGTGGGCGAATAAGGTAAATTGAAATACACTGCTGGAGAAACTGGTGACGAATCAAGTTTCATTGTGCTGAGGAAACACTTACCGGTATGTCTATATCGTGTTTGAATGATCAGATCCTTCATTTTGTTATCCAGTTTTATTGCAGATATATTTATGTTGTGTGCGAATGAATGTGTGATAGAATATGATGCTTACAGTTCGAATTTGGGCTGGTGACAACAATGACAGCATAAATATGATGTGAACAGTTCGAGTGTGAGTTCAGACTGGCTATAGGTTCGCGATCGACTCCAGCTTTATATATGCGGTGAAGGCAACGCTACTCGGATGAGAAGTTGGCAGTAATGTCGCCATAAAATCGGCAGCTGGGCAAAACAGGTACACTTTCATATGGATTAGTTCCGGCGGGTATTATTCAACGGGAGATATAATCTTTGTGAATATTTTTTTTTTCGCTACCATTCGTGCATTAAATAAGGTCATGTCAGCTTTAAGCAGTAAAGTGTAATATAGTTAAGTACGGTAACACAAAGATGAATCTACCCCTGCCTGCCTCCAGCCTATATCGATCGATGTTGTTTGGGCTGGTTATATGGGACAAATTCGAAAATGTGTATCAAAGGTTATGTTATGTAAACAATCATTTCACATGTATTCCCGTAAAATATGTCATCCTGGGAGCAGTTTCTATCAAACAGAAAGTTTTCCGACATTTGAATTCAAATTGATTTGCTGATACTGAGCCCTCCTACAGACACCTTTACACACCCTCTAGATTATCTTTATAGAGCTAAAATTATGCCGTATGTTGATATATAAATGTGTGTTCACTGTAAATCCGTAGGTTGTGAAGATATTGAACCTTCTTTTTTAAATGGCTATTTTCAAAAAGAAGTATTCAACTTGTCGTAACTTACATAATCATTTCCTGTAAAGGATAACTCCAACAGGAAATCCGTGTCTCACTTTTGTCAATTTTTGTCTAGTTTTTATTCTATTGACATTTCATTCAACTTCAAAGTTCAACTGCGAGTTGCTCGATTTTGTAAAGAAATATTTCATCAAATGTCATTAGAATGAGAACTAGACCAAAATTGATAAAACTGAGACACGGATTTGTTATCTGTTGAAGTTATCTACGACAACAAATGAAGAAGTAGATTACTGGCTCAAAGAGAAAGTGGGCATGAGCGGGAACATCACCTCTAAAACCATTATTTTTGGATGTAAAAAAACCAATGTGCATTGAATACCCTTTTGATGTTAACTAAACAATACGTATACAGCTGCAAACTTAGGAAGTGTAAACCAAATTTTATACCACTCATGGAAATATTCAAAAATCACTACTCGTTGGTGAATATAATGAAAATATAAAACAACAGTTGTCACAGTTTGATGAAAAATGGATTTTATTCAAAGACGTCCTCACCGCAGGGGACAATGGCAATTCGTGAGTGTCATTATAGTCAAGTACATATATTTCTACAGGATAAATACCATTTTGGTGGCTACAAGCTTTTTCTTCTAGGTGGTTTCTCTCATATACTCTCCTAATAGCTGACAGATACTCTAGGAATTATTATAATTACCCATTGTACCGTGAAATACCAGGAAAATTCGAAATGTGCCGACGGAGGATCACTTGTATAAATGTATATATGAAATTCAGTCAAAAAAGTAGATTACGATAAGTTGAATACTTTTTTGAAAATAGCATTTAAAAAAAAATAAATCCAAATATCTTCACAACCTACAGTGAACAAATTTATATATTTGGAATCCGGAAGAAATGCGCTTTGTTTAAGAAATATATACATTACAATAGCTATGAGCGTTATAGCGTTACAAAGACAACTTCTAGAGAGTGTGTACGATTGTGTGCAGGAGGACTCATTACCCTTAACTACACTCTTTATAGCCACAAACATTGTCAGAAATCTGTGTTTGTCGTCGAATAAAGCATACAAATACTTTTGGAATATGTGTATGTTATTATCTTGAAATTTTAAGTACTTGTGGTACTCATATATATTCATATTATGTGGTAGAATTTCCGAGAAAAGAGTTTTGGACTATTTTCAGTATTTTTACCATTATATTTGACCATAACTTTCGTTTTGATCAATGGTTTAAATGTACTTTTGTTTTGTATTTGTATAAATGCAAGCCAAACTTGATGCACTTGACTGGATGCTTTCCCTAAATACATATAGTAGACAGATTATAGTCAGCCTTCGTTTCGCTGCCGATGTGGACTGAATTCGAACTCAAATTCTATTGGCTGATAATATCAGCAGCCTGATTGGTAATCACAGTTCAGGTCGCCTTTCATTGGGCCATGATCGTTCATTCTTAAGGTCTGTGTGTGTTCATTGGACCAGATAGTTTTTTTAACAGACGATGACGGTGTGGAGGCCAAGAATGTCCGGTGGCACAGAGTGTCTGGTCCCTATCTTCCAACCGAACTGGGACAATTTTCTCCACATTGGGGATAAGTGTCCGTCCTTGGTTGCAATAGAAAAGGATTCGAAAAGGGAAACTCTTCACCAGGACATTCTTATCCATCTCACCGGTCGTGACCTATCTATTGTCCATCGGTTCTCTCGGCTGATGCGCAGGCGCAACATGGCGTATTCAATCCCAGCCCCTCTCATTCTTCTGATTCAAATACAGGCCTTCCCGTCATTACATCAGTTATGGTACATGCAAGGCTATGTTATACATGTTCTAAAATATTCTCCACACCTTACAATTCATGCAGACAGCAATAAATTCAGTTCGCGATAATTCAATTGAATCTATGGACGAGCATAAAAAAAAAAAAAAATAAAAAAAATAAAAAACCCAGTGTGAGGTGGGTAGTAAAATATTATATTAGTATATATATTTGTATAGTGGAGAGAATGAAGACTGTAGGGCGATGACGAGTCCTATGATGAAGATAGTCCCGACTATGGAGATGATGATAATCATGACGATCATGAAGATGAGAACGGTGAGGATGACAGGGCCTAGTGACGATAAAGATGATAATGATGATGATGATCAATTGTGGAACATTTTAGTAAAAAAATGTATCAAAAGATAACATAAAAAAATAGAGGAGAAAGCGATATCGTATGAAGACAACTCTCCAGGAGACTCCCATTCACTTTAATAACATGATTATTCTCGTCCAACTATACGTGATACATCGGTGAAGCAACTATATCTCCTGGACGAGATTCGAAGAAGTGATATCCACGCAAAAATTCTACAAACCAAACGCTAATTCCAAAAATAATGGAACTTTTCCACTACTGAAGCGTGGGAGATTGCCTTTAAAACCCAGAAATGGCTATTTGATATCGTTTTACCAGATAAATTTGTTGACTGGGATGATACAGCAGAGGATGATTCATCAAGGTTAGCGAATAACAGAGATAAAAATAGACCAATGGGCTCCAATACCCCTCGGTTATCAGTTATTGTCTTAATTCAGCAATTATGCATTGCATAAAGTGTATTTTTAGAGAATGACAACATAATGTAGGTTAACAAAAATGCGACCTTGTTGGGTTGACTGATCAACTCAAGTAATTTGTAGTAATTTGATTATGGATATACAGATGAAGGTCAGTCATCTTCAACAATTCTTCGGGGGGTGGGGGTGGATATGCCTTAATGTCACACTCAAGGTTGTTTCACTCATATGGAGACAGTCAGTTTGGCTGGTGGAGGAAGCCAGGGTACCGGAGAGAACCACCGTCCATCGACAAGTAACGACACACTTTCACACATGGACCAGTTGGGCTCGAAACCCATGCCGGTTCAGCGGTGTGAGGCTAGCGATCACCAGCGAAGCACCTTTCACCACTCGGCCATCGAGGCCCCTAAATTTTTTTCTGGTCTATTCTACCTTAATTTCATATGGAACATGAATTTGGAGAATTTAGACTTAACATAGAATTTAACCTTTATAAAATAGGTCATGGTCCGTGATATTCAATAGACTCCAGGTCCAGACATATGTGGTATAAATTTGGACAATGTAGATATAATCCTCCATGAAATATGGTACTAAATACAATCTGACCTGGATAAAATAGATCAAGGTCAGTCGTCTTCAGCACACCTCTGGATCATCGACAGATGTATAAATTAGTATTAATTTGGAAAGCTTAGCTATATTTCTTCATGTTATATCTTAATAAACAGAATTTGACCTTGAAAAAATAGGTCAAGGTCAGTCGTCTTCATGGCACCTCTGAACCATTGCCAGATGTATACATAGTATTAGTTTGGAAAGCCTACCTATACTTCTTCATATTATATCTTAATAAACAGTATATGACCTTGAAAAAATAGGTCAAGGTCAGTCGTCTTCAGGACTCTTCTGGATCATTGCCAGATATGTACATAGTATTAATTTGGAAAGCCTAGCTGTATTTCTTCATGTTATATCTTAATAAACAGTATTTGACCTTCAAAAAATAGGTCAAGGTCAGTCATCTTCAAGGCACCTCTGAACCATCGCTTAAAACTAAAGCGTTGAAACGTAGTCCTAAAGTGTACAAATAACCTCCTAAGGGTGTCCACAGTGACTGCTCTTATAAGTGTAGTCACTTGGACACCCTTACACTCTTAAAACGCAAATGTTAGATTTAACATCTAGAGGGTTGGAGGAGAGAACGCATTTAGTAAGAGTTGTTTCACAACTTTTAAGTGTTGGATGTTCCAACAGCTTAAAATGTTGAACATTTTCTAAATGCTTTTCCCTCTTCCAACTCTCTTGATGTTAAATCTAACATTTGCGTTTTAAGAGGGTAAAGGGTTATTTCAACACTTCAGCTTTAAGCGTGTTGTACGTACTTTGTGATCTGCCTCACTTCTTTTGTATCGTACATATATGTCGGGGACTTGTAAACAAAGTATCACTCTTTCCAGCGTGACTGTTTGACTATATTATTCTATATGTATATATACTTAATTATCTTCACTTGATTGTATATCTGCTCGATAACGGGCGCTGTGATCAGCAAATAAAGAACCTTGAACCTTGAACCTTGCTCAACAAACGCAGTATAATAATCCAACCATGAAGCTTTGCTGACCCTGTAGAAAAACTAAAGTTGTATATTCGTTGTTGACAGACTTTGGCATGTAAACATCATAGACGTGTGTGTGTGTGTGTTGCTGTCTGTCGTCGGGTAAGTTGGGCGCATCAGCGTAATATTTAGTTCAAATATTTTCGCGAATTCTGCGTTTTAAACTAGAAATGTTAGAACTCATTTGTACGGAGATATTTACCTCTAAATGGAGGGGATGGATAAAGACCGGGGAGTATAAGTACAAACCCCCAACTCTAATTATTTATATCTTATGAACTCTCCCTACATTCAGCTATAAGGAGTACACATTGGAGGCCTAGTGAAGTGAAGGGATTGAATGGGGGAGGTCAGAGTTGTATTTTTATCGGGAGGACAATTTTCCTCGTGTTGATGGTGGAAGGGAAGGGAAGGGAGGGGTCTATTTTTCTATAAGGCGATTAGTTAAAAGTTTCGTCTGCTAACTATTTTATACCTTTATAAACGTGGATGGATACATCCTAAGCCACTGGGACTATTAAATAAGTGGCTTAGGATGTATCCATCCACGTTTATAAAGGTATTAAATAGTTAGCAGACGAAACTTTTAACTAATCGCCTTATAGAAAAATATATCCCTTCCTTCCCTTCCACCATCAACACGAGGAAAATTGTCCTCCCCGATAAAAAATACAACTCTGACCTCCCCCATTCAATCCCTTCACTTCCATTTTCCAATTAACATTTGCTAACTCACTAGCAAATGTGTTAACCAACCATGGGCGGGGGGAGGGGGGGGGGGGGCGAGGATTTCAAATTGAGTGGCCCAATATGCAATATAATAATAGGATAATAGGATAAAATAATGTAATTCTTATATTCTGGGTAAGTATTTGTGACGTTGTGACATTAACCAAATACCTTGAACAGAGTTAACACAGTGGGTGAGGTTTTTATTTTAACAAGAACACCAGAGTAAGTACTTTTACATTGAGTGCGCAGCAGAAATCAGAGTTGCCAGTAGATTCTTGACACGCACTACTACCACACAACAACAGTAGGCCTATGCACACATAATTCTATTTTGGGACTAAAAATTTCCAGTCAAATAAACAATCATTGCAATCCGCCTACTGGTAAACCAGAGGGCCCCCGAATAAAAATAGTGTTATATTTTCACGGTCTGATTCCTACATACCTGTACTACAATACATAACAAATAGGTTGCCTCCTTACAATGTATATAGATACGAATGTACATAGCTGCTTGTTTTTTTTATTTGTACTTTTTTTTCTTCTTCTTCTTCCAGGATATTTGCGGTAGAACTGGCTAATTCGATGAGGCCGAGACTATATACTGATCAATCCATTCAGCAAACCTGAGCCGTTGAACCGACCTCAAGACGACAAAACCACGGTAAGATGTGTACAAGGCTGGCTAGTTTTTCTGTGTATCTCGTAATAAGCAAAATACATGTAGAAACATCTTTCACAAAAAATATATCCCAACCGAGCCGTCGAAGCGAGCTTGAGATATACTTTTCCTCTCGAGAGTGGGAATTTGCATTTCATGATAAAGTTAATATGAGATCCATTTTCTCATATAATTTAAATCATTACTTTAATCAATATTTTATCAAAAATGTCAAAGTCACACCGAGAGAAACTTTGCTAGAGCGCATCATGCCTGCAGCTCGTGTCGGGCGTCGTGATTGGCCACCTGCGTCGCACGCGCTAATCTCATATATATGTGTGGGCTGACTTATCCCAGCACGTTATTCCGCACAGGCTTTACAGAGTATTTTTTGGCAAACCGACATGCTAATTCAAAACAACCGCGGGGGATGAAATGTACGAGATTGTATGATAGAAGCGACCAATCAAGAACTCAATCGAATAACCAAAAATGTCGAGGTGAGCCCTCTGCCAGGATTTAGAATCTACCTGGACTTGGGAAGATGCAATATATAGTGTTCAGAACTTAAGCCTTTACTCACTTTCTATTAGATTGCGTAATTAAAATCCGATATATTATCTGATATCACTGAATAGAATCGTGAGTACCTTTATTCTCCAACGATTTCAATTCATTCTTGCAATCTGAAGAATGCAGCAACATTCACGTGGAACCTATGAGTGTGATCCACCAACTCTACCATACCCTGTCAAAATTGTGACATGTGTTACAAAATGCGAAATTTATGATAAAACGCGTTGCATTATACAACTGCAACCAGGGCGACTTTTCAGTATCTCGTAGCACAGAAATGGGTGTTTATATATCTCGGTATCGTTTTGGTTCCATTTATAATATTTCATGACAAATTCAATATTCCCTGTAAAACACTATCAAGTACAAACGTTCCTGTATGGTCTTCGTGTATGTGTGTATGTTTGGAAGGAAGTGAGACGCGTCTGTTCTGTGAGAGGCGTCTGTTCTGACAAACATTCTTCTCCACAATTCAACCAATCCCAGTATAATCAACTGAATCTCGGAAGTTGTTGTTGTAATTCTACATATTTACCGATCAAAATTACCTTTCAGCAAAATGGCCGAGACGGGGAATGAGCAATCAAGGCAACAGGCGGAATCAGAATGGGAATATTTCGGAGATAAGTCTGTGATAGTACATGTAAGTGACATTCCATGCTTAATACGTGAACAGTATAGGATTCGATGTCTAGTTTACGAAATTTTCCTCTGCTTGAAAGCGTATTGAATGTGTTCACACAGTCTGGAAGATGGCGTCGATCGACACCAAAAAATGGTGTTGAATTTAGACCTACATTTTATGTCCCCAACACCGTTTATTGGTGTTGGTCAACACCATTAAATTGGTATTAAACTGGCATCAACACCATTTTTTAGTGTTCATCCTGGATAACCCAATTTTACAACACCAATTTATGTACGTTTTTCAGATCACCGTTTACCCCAATGTATTGGGATATTTCATTTCTTCTTCTTTTTCTTTTTAATCTGATGCTCCTACTTCTTCTAATAATGATGCCCAGCCTCAATCATTAACAGTGCAATTTTTCTCATCAAGAGACGTTTCTCTCCTATAAGGGTTGTTCACATTTCTGTTCTAGCACAAGCCACCAGAAACAGGGAAAGTTGGAATAGCTACAGGCACAAATACCGTTAGCCCATCTAGCAACATCCATGAGACTTCAGCGCAGCGATCAGCGCAGACTGGAAATGACCTATGGATACAGAGTCAGGGTAAGACGATGCCAGTCTCTTCGGCCTGATACACACGATCAAGTTTTCCTTGTCCATTTTTCATGTATCCGTGTGAACGACTGAACAGAATTTTCTACAAATTTTTCGATTGTCCAGTTTCTTAGATCGTGTGTACGAGTAACCAGTTTTACGTGCTGGCAGTACTCGATCATATCCATTTAAACTCCAGTATAGAATGATATCGCTGCCTTTTGCAACAGGCAGATACTTTTCATACCGCCTGTTACAACGAAAATCTCGAGGATTCTGAACAACACCCCATATTTTAAGGAGTGATTAAACTGGCTCCCTTAAAGGACCTAAAGCTATAGTTTCGATGCCAATTAAATAACTGTGTTGAATTCTAACCACCTACTAATTACTTGCGAAGTCTTTGGTAGTAAACCTGAAAGGATCCCTTAGTGAGGACCCATAATGCAACCAATAACGTATGTATAGGTACTAATATTCAAAGGGTATCCTGGTTGAAACGGGACTTCGAAATCATAGATTGGTCATAGATTGAGGAAACTACATCTTCAGGGGGATGCAAAATACGAGATGCGAAAATGTACAGTGTCAGATCCCTTACTTAGGGTCCATGATGCAACCAATAACGTATGTATAGGTACTAAAATATTTAAAGGGTATCCTGGTTGAAACGGGACTTCGAAATCATAGATTGGCCGTAGACTGGGGAAACTACATCTTCAGGGGGATACAAGATACAAGATGCGAAAATGTACGGAGATATGTCCTTGGATTATGGACGTTCAACTGTTAATGGACGACGGCTGAATATTGAATGACGGAATAGACGCCTAATTTTGTAGAATTTGTCATCTTCTGACGGTCCCTCCTAATATCTTTGGGCTAGGCTCTCGACTCACGTCTCCACGTTGAATTCACAAGTAGAATAATAGCAGAGGGAAGTATTTTTTCTCATCGATTTACATGTACATGTACATTGTATTCAACAGAACCTCCAACTCCATCAACCTCAGCGGTACCCGAACATTCAGTTGTCAGCCCTACATACAACGTCCGAGTAAGGGACTCCACTGGTTTACACTTCGGTCCTGCATTTCACTATCATTATAACCAGCCAGACACTGCCAGTGATGAACCATTGGGAATACCAGTGGTCTTTCAAGGTATTTAATGCTAATGTCTTTGTTATGTTAACCCTACCTGGCCTGGGGGGCATTATGGCCCCCCCCCCCTACCAAACTTTCTGCGCTATCTCCGGAACGACAAAAATAGGGAGCTGAAACTCCGTGACTTTATAATTTATCATATTGGGGTCTTTTTGAGGCTATTTGCATAACCCCCGAGCAGAGGATCATGGGTAAATCCTCAAGATGGCGGCCACCTGGGGTGACAGAAAAGTGATGTTTTTGTCATATTTGTTCAAAATTTCTGCTTTTCCGCGAAGAAAAGTGGACAAAAACTATTTTATTTCACATCACATTAATTTTTACTAATTTATCATACAGTTTTTGCGAAGAAATTGCTTAAGTAGAAAATTCAGAAAATCTGGCTGAAAAATCGACCAAAAAATGCCGTTTTTGAAAATGACGTCACTGCGACGTCATCAAAGCGGCCACCTTGGATTTTTTTCACATTTTCTGGTAGAACTTGACCAAAGGGTATAGTGTGGTAAGTTTCAGCTCCCTAGCTCAAGGGGTAAGAAAAATAATTAGGGGCGGCCATTTCGGCCCCCCCCCCCAGGCCACGACAGGTCCCAAAAAGCCCAGGCCAGATAGGGTTAAATACAAGGTCTAACAAAATAATAATGTGTTTGAGGTGAGAGATAATGGTACTCTGTTTTACCGGAAATGGAGAATGAGGACGATTCCTATCGCATTACCTTTCATTCTGACCATCGGATTCAAGAAGGTTAGTCCATTTACATTGGAATGTAGCCAAAAGTCGGTCCAAGCTTAATTTTTTGTGATGACATTTGAGGTACATGCAGGCCTATATTATACCGCTATTTTAGCCCTATATGACGTCATTTGCAAAAAAAAACATTTTTCGACCGATTTTTCTGTCAGATTTTCCTAATTGTTTATTTATGTAATTTCTCCGCAAAAACTGCAAAATAAATTAGTAAATACTGATTTGATGTGAAATGCAGACATTTTGAAGAAACATGACGAAAACATCACTTTCCCGGCACCCCACGTGGCCGCCATCTTGAATTTATCTATGATCCTCTTCTCAGCGGGCTATGGAAATAGGCTCAAAATGACCCCAATATGACAAAGTTCAAGTGGGGAGGGGGGGGGGGGCATAATTGGCCCATCAGGCCTGGTAGGGTTAAAACAAATGACAAAAGAAACCTTCTGATACATGATGGTCGCCCGTTTGATGTGCCGTCTGATATCTCTAGTTTCAGATTACAAATTGAAAATAAACTGCGAACAGGTAACCCACTGACTTTGGAGAACCCTGTTCATTTTTGGGGGGAAAAGTTGAACATCAAGATCGCTGTGGGGCAAAAATCATTGAATAATATAGTAAAAAAGTTGAAGTTCAAGTATCTGGATTGGTCTGTTGTCCAGTATACCACAAATTCATGCCAAATATATCGGCTGTGGATCTGATATTTGTCTATCAGCGCAGTATCTCCAGCTCCGGCTTATAGATCAGTACCCAACTATCGATATACTTTGCCCATGCGCAGCGAAACAGCTCTGTTAATTTCGAAGTCAAATAGTGACATACACAGTTCACTATGGTCGAACATCCGGGAATAAAGAAAATATTGATGTCTCAGCTATAATGGGTACTAATTGTGCACCCCTGTTGGCTGACCTGTATCTGTTCTCTTACGAATATGACTATATGCAGGCGCTTTCAAAAACCGACCAATTCAAAGCCCTTTCCTTCTCATTCTCCAAACGCTATATAGACGATCTTCTCGCTGTGGATAATCGCTATATAAATGGCGCAGTGAAGGATATATATCCACCTTCACTGGATTTGAAGGAAACTACAGATAGCCCTACAGGCACATCATATTTGAATCTATATCTATATAAAAATGAAGCGGGCATTCTCTATCGTCGACTTTATGACAAAAGCGATGATTACAATTTCGACATCGTAAACTATCCCTTTCTGAATAGTAATATTCCAGTGGGACCTGCATATGGCGTATACATATCTCGCCTAGTAGCATTTGCTAGATCCTGTGTTAAATGTGACGATTTTAATCGTCACAAAACATTGTTGCAGAAACTTATAAAACAGGGATATTCCAACAAGCGCCTCCACTCAAAGTTTCTCAAATTTGGTGATACATATCGCATGCTGATAGCAAAATACGAGCGTAGCGTGCAAGAGCTATGGCGTTACTTTTCAACCTGTGTCTAATTTCGCTTAACCCGGGGCTAGGGGTCATATGAACCCATGTACTTCAAGATCCTCGTGGTGTTCATATGAACAGTCACAATCAAAGCGTGACTGAGCTACAACATTCTCTAGATGACGACTTTACAACGATTATTATGGATTAAGAATACTGATCAGCGACACGGATTTTATATTTTTGGAACATCATGATGTCTTGTCGGCATGATTGAAAACTGTTGACCGCTTCTCGCTTGCAGGAAACTAGCCTATGTTTATGTATACTATTATTGTCCTTTTGAATTTGGAGCTAATACTCTCTTCGGATTATGGACGCGGATATTCTTTAATGGACGACGGTTGAATTATGAATGACGGACTAGACGCTTTTAATAACTCCAGTTCATGGCTACAGAACTCGACTAAATATACATGTATACCAAAACCACCGAGAAGAAACCTATTTGAATTCGTAGTATTATTGCGATGACTGACTGTATCCAGTAGTGATAATTACCTGGTACATTCCTTTATGTAAGATATCAGATACACGTACTCAGATAGTTGACACAGAAACATTTGTGATTTCAGGTGTATCTGTGTCGTAACAGCTTTCCTGTCTAAACTGAACAATAGACAGCAGTATGTCTAGTATTTCCAACAGTGAATTGTATGTTCTGTATAATCCGGGTATTGGATCTGAGCTCGGAGGCACCGACAATGAGGACCAGTTAGTTCAGGCTCCACCTCCAACCGACTGTAGATTGCTATATGTTTGTATCTTCATCGTGTAGTATAGTCGATATTTGAGTTCAACCCTATCTGGCCTGGGCTTTTTGTGACCAATCCAGGCCTGGGAAGGGGCCATTTCGATTGACACTAGACCCTTGGGTCAAGCTCCACCAGAAAATGTAGCAAAAATCGAATATAGCCGCTTTGATGACGTCACAATGACGTAATTTTCAAAAACGACTTTTCCACCTAAAAAACTGCGTGATAAAGTAGTAAATATGAATGCAATGTGAAATAAAATAGTTTTTGTCCGCTTTCCATCGCGGAAAAGTAGAAATTTTGAAGAAAATTGACGAAAAATATATTTTTCTGGTACTTCACGTGGACGCCATCTTGAATTTACCTATGATTCTCTATTCGGGGTGTTATGCAAATAGGCTCAAAATGACCCCAATATGATAAATATAAAGTCACGGAGTATCAGCTCTCAAGTGTTCGTCGTTCCGGAGGAAGCGCAGAAAGTTTGTTAGGGAGGGAGGGGGATTCTTCCCCAGGCCTGGTAGGTTTAAACATATAGGCGACTTGCGTTTCATTTCATCAACGTACAACCCAGACGAAACGCATCCCTACATTTGGTGGAGAAGAGAGGCCTGTTACATATACTTTGTAACAGACGATCCAATAACGGGACCTAGCTCGGGACCTTCCTATTACAGATTGAAGTAACAGACTCAATAAAACGTATCAACACTTTCAACGAACTACTTCATTAACTTTCGACAAAGGTCCAAGGCAGTCACGCTGGTCTACAGTGGAATATCAAAGATGAAGGCCCATCGGTCTGCCTAATGGTTAAATGGAGTAAAGGTATACAGTTGTCCTTTCAAGAACTGTTTTTCATCAAAATCTAGAAAATAGCCGTCAAGCTATCACCGAGACAGAAATCGAATGGAAACTTGTATTTATCGTAGAAAAACAAGCCCGAACAGGTACATGTAGTCAACATTCTGAAGTTGATAGTCATCAAACATCTATTCCACCAGTTACCTATGTGAAATTGTTCTCTTTGGCAGAAAATACACCTGTGCCCATCAATGTATCTACACAGACAGAACCTCGAGAATTCAAAGACTTTGGTGTAGCATGTGAAATACAGATATCTACAGAGACGAAGGTAACCCAGACATGCCATCTGACCACATCTACAGCAACTCAGGTGGAGCATTTTTCTGGAGACAGTTTTTCCCAAACAGATACAGTAGGGCTCTCTCAAGCCACGTCTACTGCAGAAGTTGTTGTTCTTGTCATTCCCTCAAAACCTGATATTTTCTCAACCGAACCAGCACCAACAACCCGAATAACTGAGAGGATACTGAAACGCAGATACTTCTGTGGTTCAGACAACTTTTTGGTAAAGTGGACAAATCAGCCTAACCGGTGCAATGAATGGATATCCAGAAACGAGCTTGATTCCAGTGGTTTGGCATATTTGGCAGCACATGAACACCACATTCGAGGATCACGAGGACCAACGCGTAATGTCCACGCTTTTGACGATTCGGCCATGTTAGCACCATCGAACGAATCAGAAAACAATCTTCCTGTGACAATAAAAGTGCGGTATCACCCTACAACACCAAGAGGCCTTCGAGTTTTCAAAACACTTGATTTTGTTAGAGATTTTTCTGTTCAGGCCACAATGAACAGTGTAAGTCAGGACATCAAGGAAACTTTCGACAGTATCGAATATCCTGTCGGACATATAGATATTCTGTCGATTTCTGATCACCGTGGTCACAGTCGACAATTTCGACCACACATGTATATGAGACAATTGCAGGACATTCTAAAGGACTTGGGAGACGTGACATTGTCGTTTGTCATTCAGTTTGAAAACTTCAAATACACTTGAATTTGACGAAGTAAATTTCTTTAAACGGTAGGGTAATATTGTAAAGTGCAGTTAAACAGTGTATTTTATTTTACATTTAATTCAGTATACATCAGGTGCAAACGTACCATTTTCATTGCTAAATTTAAACTGTTTTTATGTGCTTATACATTTTCAATATTTCTTTGATTTGTAGAGACATGGGACGCGTCTAAATGAAACGGTAGAGAAATATTGTGATGTTTGACTGTATTCACTAGTGAATATTACCTGGTATATTGGTATATATAAGATATCAGGCACTCAGATAGTTGACACATGAATACTTGTGATTTCAGGTGTCTCTGTGTCGTAGCAGCTTTTCTGCCTAAACTGAATTTTAGATAGCGGTATGTCTAGATATTGATTGTGTGTATTTAAGAGTTCCACATGTCAAAAGCAATTCATGTCAAAGTCAGCTGAGTAACAATTAGTGGGTTTATCATAATATGTCGAGTTTCCAACAGTGAAATTACAACACATATAAGGGAAGTGGGAAGAGGTGCCGACATACTGACTGCGTCACATGACTTCACAGAATAGTCTTTCGGTTAACCTATTCTAAAGCACATACCAAGAATCTAACGATTCGTGATATGTGTTGTATCTCAGGTACGCTTTTATTGTACCTGTTCATGTGGCAACTTGGATGATATGACCACACGGCCTCTAGCACCGGCATAAGCGGTATTAGATACAAATCTAGAGAGCTGTCTGTTCTGTATAATTCGGGTATTGTATCAGTTTGTATAAATGTAGCAGAAATGCAAGGTTACATGTAATTATTCCAATATAGCAGAAATGCAAGGTTACTTGTAATTATTCCAATATAGCAGAAATACAAGGTTACATGTAATTATTCCAATATAGCAGAAATACAAGGTTACATGTAATTATTCCAATATAGCAGAAATACAAGGTTACATGTAATTATTCCAATATAGCAGAAATACAAGGTTACATGTAATTATTCCAATATAGCAGAAATACAAGGTTACATGTAATTATTCCAATATAGCAGAAATACAAGGTTACATGTAATTATTCCAATACAGCAGAAATACAAGGTTACATGTAATTATTCCAATATAGCAGAAATACAAGGTTACATGTAATTATTCCAATGTAGCAGAAATGCAAGGTTACATGTAATTATTCCAGAGCTTGGATCTCACCGACGCTGAGAACACGAGTTAGTTCAGATTCCACATCCAAACGACTGTATATTGTTGTATGATTGTATCGTTACTTGTCCGTGTAGTAAATTTAGTATTTGAATTTAAACATATAGACGACTTGTGTTTCATTTCATCAACGTACAACCCAGACGAAACTCGTTCCTACAGTATCTGTGTACCTGTCAAGTTTATTTCTCTATGTAATTTGAATAGTTCTAAGCTTTGATCCCACTTTAGGCATGCCTCTGGTACGTCAATCATGACCAAAAAAAACCCTGTTGACTGAGATTAAGGCCATTATCATTGGAGTCTCAAACAAGACAATCTATGTTGAGGGAAACTTTTATCGTGTGCATAAAAATCTGCAATTCCGTACATGTCTTCCGCATGTGGGATCTCAGTTAATGAATCTAAATTGGTTTGGATGTCGAAATGACTAACTCTCAGATAAATCTGCCAGTAAAGAAACAGCGACGTATGTCTTTGTCCTTGGAATTGCAAGCCTATTGTAGACTACAGTGACAAGACGACATGATGATCTGCTGTGAGGTGAGAACAAACTAAACGATTCATTATCGCGTTAGTAAAAAAAAATAACACTACAGAGTCGGGATAAACGATGCGGATCGTTTTGAAAGTGATGCATTTCCACAACAGGGCAAACTGGAAAATGACCATGGATTTAAAATGCTGACACAGAAATGTTAATTCGTAAACATGGGTATGCACTACCGCAGGAGTTGTGTTTGGCATTTATGGTTTGCCGAACTGATCCTCGAGCAGTGACCGTCATAAAGACGACAACGATGAAGATGTATTTACCCTACCAGGTCTGGTGTGTGTGTTGGGAGGGGGGGGGGGGCAGGATGCATTATGGATTCCCGCTAACACACTTTCTATCATATCTCCAGAACGAGAAAGACTTGAGACCTGGCACCCTGTGGCTTTGTAGTTTGTCATGTCGGGGTCACTTTGGGCCTACTTGCATGACTCCCGGTGCAGAGGATCAAGGGTAAATTCAAAATGGCGGCCATGTGGGTATCAGAAAAGTAATGTTTTCGCCATTTGTCTTTAAAATGTCGGCTTTTCTGCGAAGAAAAGTGGACAAAAACTATTTTATTTCACACCAGACCATTATTTACTAATTGCCATGCAGGTTTTGCGAAGAAATGACATAAATACAAAAGAAAAATGAAAAATCTGACCTAAATATCGACAATTTTTTTTTTGAAAACGACGTCGCAGCGGTCATCTTGGATTTCTGTTTTTCATTTTCTAATAGAGCTTGACCTAATGGTATAGTGTGGTAAGTTTCAGTGTCCTAACTCAATGGGTAAGAAAACTATTTAGGGTGGAGCGAAATGCCCCCACCTCCATCCCAGGCCTGGACAGGTCCAAAAAAGCCCAGGCCAGATAGGGCTAACATCATACCAGGTTTCGTGCTATCTGTATCTGTTTTGCTATTGGTTACCAGTACTGACATTTCATTTATAAGTAATGTACGTTTGTTTGCGTTTAGATCCAACCTATCGGATTGCTGCAAGCTCACCAGGAGCCACGGCTATAACAAGAATCATAGGTATGTACTATTATACAGGTGGATATATATTGAGGAAAGACGAACTATGGCTACTTGTAAATAATGAAAACAAGCTATGCTGGACTTGGCAGCTTGACATGATGGAATACCTGTCTAAACATTTCCACTTAACATACATTTAATATTTATACAAAGTCAGTCGGCATGTACCTTCCATGCTGCTTATTCGTTTTGGCGATGTTGACGGTATCAAGAAGTGCATACGCACAGGGATGGATATAGCGCAAAAATGCACGTTAACCGTACACTAATGACAGATATGTATTATTTGCAGCTAAATCGAAGGTGTACCGTTCCGTATGCCGGGAGAAAACAAGGCTGTTTTTCGTGGAAACGGCACCATATAACTTGGCAAGAAGCATGATAGAAGAACAGGATGCAATCTTGGTGGTTGGTGGACCAGGGGAAGGGAAATCGTCCATTCTCCAGTATTTGTCCGCAAATCTCCTAGATTATCTCCCTCTACCATGTACAATGGCAAAAGAAATGCAGGAATACATTGATATATTTTGGGGCACTAACATTAAACTGTTATTCATATTTGATGAACCGTTCGGTGGATCGTACAAACAACAAGCACGTGTCAATGAATGGGCCTTAATGGGTGATCCGATGTATTTGACGGAGACTACACACAAATGTATACTCGCCACTAGAAGTACTGTTTGGGAAGACTGCAAGATACATCTGAAAAAGCTAGCATTTTATTGTAATCCCATCGAAGTTAGCTCTGGCAATTTGACAGCTGAAGATAAACTTAATATGCTTCAAAAATATCTGAGCGATAGCTCAGGCGGTTTAATGAGTAATGAAATGGACAAGATTGTACATGAAATCAAACCAATAGCATTCGCCCAGTGCTGTAAGCTCATGGGACAGGCGATTACACAATGTGGCATTTCAGGGGAAGCAATCATCAGAATATTTCAAAGTCCATTTTCTTTGCTTCAGTCTCAGCTACAACTGATGGCTGATCAGGAAACCGGTAAATATGCCACCCTGTGCTTGATCATGTTATGTGGTGGTCAGTTAAAATCCTCTGCTCTCGCTGGTTCTCTTAGTGAACTCACGTCAGATACAAGTATGCTCGAAAGAGTAAATGCTGTGCTCGATGGCTGTGGCTGTATTGATCAAGTATGTGGAAATCTCCAAAAGTTTGCCGAAAAATTAGTTGGATCGTACTTGGAGAAAACGCACACAACAGCACCTGATAGCTCAAAATGTGAAACGTACACGTTCTCACATGATTCCATCCACGAAGCAGTTACCATGGAATATGGAACATATCACTTCCGCCATTGTCTGAAATTTCTCAAGAGTGATGTTATCGTGAAAATTGCCCGTCCTCAAAATTACATAAAGAACGAGGAAGAGTTTATAGTAAGCGTTCCTATCGACTGCTACAAAGAGGTAGCAGCATTATTTACAGAAACGGCAAGTTGCGAGAATGTGTATCTAGAGGACGTGTTTCAAAACCCTCTTGTAAGAGACCAACAGTTTCAATCTGTTTGGTGTAAACACCTTACATTATCGCCAGAGAAACTGTCAGCCCTCAAACGCAGCAAGATTACACACTGGTCTAAAACTGTATGTGTGTTGTATTATGCTGCTAGGTCCTATGCTGTGTACCTGCTGAGTTTTCTTACTCAAAACTACAGGGTTGCATGTACATGCAAACCTTACACTGGACACTGCCTTTTCTTGGGCGCAGCTGCCGGTGGTCATGCTAACCTTATCAGTTGCTTGATCTCTTCCTCATTGAGGACGAATGTACGGTTTCCAGAAATAATAGCATGCTCTTGCGACACCGCAAGCATAGATGTATTGGAAATCTTACTGCCTAAGCTGCAGGAAAATGACGGGTGGGCGATAGAGCGAGGGATGATATCTGCCTGTACATCGGGAAACCTAGGAATAGTAGAGTATTTGTTACAGGCAATACGCCGGGAGTCTCGCGAGAGTGCAATTGTGAATAGCTTGGAAGCGGCGTGCAAAGGAGGAAAACAGGAAATAGTGGATTATCTATTAGCAGAGACGAAACCGACGAATCGTAGCGCGACGCTTGCGAAATGCCTGATGTCGGTAGTCAGGACAGGGCAGTTTGAGTCAGCGAAACATCTGCTGAAGAAATATCACAGTCCATGCCAAGGGAAAGCATGTGTCTGTGGGGAAGTTCTAATTGAGTCTTCTTGGTGGGGCCGAACTAGCATCGTTGGAGCACTGTTGTCCCACGGGGCAGATGTTAACGCGAGCGATGACCAAGGTTTCACAAGTCTTCACGCGGCTGCGCGTTGCGGGCACACAGATACTATGCGTTATCTGATCTCCCATGGAGCAAACGTTAACGTGCAGAATAAGTATTTGGTTTCACCATTACATCGGTCAGTATACAGACATCGTCTCGAAGCCGTGATACTTTTGTTGGCGGAAGGCGCACACGCTGATACGAGAGACAAATGGGGACAAACACCACTTCATGCTGTAATGCTGAGGAGTATTCTGGAACAAACGTCTTCGTTCATTTCTAGAAAACGCAACATGGAGCGAGAACGGGTGTATCATTTCAGGACACAGGATTGCGCGGTGTTCTGGCGCCCGCAAAATGTTGAAGCTTGCAGAGATATAGTAGAAAGATTAGTGACACATGGGGCGAATCCTAACATCGGAGACAATTGGGGGAGAACCCCGATACAGCTCGCCAAACACGTGGAGAACCAAACTATCTTGGACGTGTTTGCTAAACATGGGCAAGAAGTAAAGACAGATGAAAGCACCATTTTTCCTCCAGCACCGGACGCAACGAATTTTAGAGAAATCCACCTAGCATATTGAGACGGAATGAGAGGTCGTTGAATTCTCATAGGGTCAAGTCTTCACAAATTCCTACTACATTCACAACTTCGTTTAAAATCTCTAGATGCTTGGAGGGAAATCCAAACCGGAAATTATAATTCTTGAAATAAAAGAAATGTGACTACGAACTTAATTCTAATTATTCTGACGTTCATTTCATCAGAACATTCCCATAATTTGCAGAGTTGGTGCAATCCACAGTTTTCTGGGTTTGGTACAACTTCGACTACACAGTGATGGTCTATTATTCAGAGTGCCAGCCTCGTAAGCGGGGACTCCTGTGATCAATCCCGTGTACAATAATATGAAGATGTTGAAAAAAATGAAAGTTGTTCCTTCCTCGCTTGGTGCTCAGCAATAAGAGGACTAATCAGGGACTGTTTGTCCCGGTGTCACCAGGGTAATGTGTCTGAGTGGAAAATCCTACATACGTTAAGGTGCTTCGATGAGACAGCACTATGAAAATGGGTGATGGAGACAGATGGGTTAAAATTTGACAACGTCGTGATATGACTGAATGTTTGCAATACCTCCGTAAATCCTATTCATTCACTCACTCACTTCATTCATCTGGTTCGTCTGATGACAAGGTAGGAATTAACATTTTTTTCATTGTTTAGGTGACGAACATCTGAAACTTGTGTAAAACTCCAATGCGCCCCTGCATACCTGATTTTAATTAGATCATATTTTGACCCCATCACAATAACAACAAATTCATATCACCGGTATGAACCGATCTGAAACCATGGGTTTCAACTATTGTGGTGGCCCAAAAATCCAGAAGAAATTTCTACATGTATTAACATGCGCAGTCCAAACGAAGCTGTTCATAGAGAACGACACGTCTGTTCTGCAGTTGATGATATGACCCATCATCTCAATGGAGCTGAAGGGTAACTTCATGTAGGAAGCTATTGTCTGACTCTTTGTGCCATTGAAAAGGCTCAAGTCTAGACATATTGTTGTGCTCAGACTTGGCTATTGTATGCATTGTCTCGTGATTCTTACATGGAGTATGAACCAGTTAAAGTCTACTCAAAATTGGATTCCAAATCTGGCTATCATAAGCTAGAGCCCGTCGTGAATTTACTTTACAACGTTTTCTACTCATGTTTTTTTTACGAAGTTCCAAGCTGAAATACTGAAAAATAATATCAATGAAAGTCTGAGGAACATTTCCGGAACTCTGAATATGAGTAACGCTCTGCTGATTTTTGATGACACTCAGGAATCTCATACCTTCGCCAGATTACGAGAAAAGAAACTTACGGTGGATTAGCAAAAGTGTGGAACCAACAAGCGTATGCTCGAATTCTACGACTTGTGGTCTTCTGGGTTGAAGTTTCGGCCCACCCATAGAAGGTGGAAGCTCAGAAAAACTTGAATCCTCCAGAAGCTCTGAAAAACGTGAATCCTCCAGAAAATCCAAGTTAACTGTGTCCCGATTCTTTCTAGACTGCGTGTTCTGACAGAAAAAAAGAACACACAGAGAAGACAAAACACAATGGTGACCTCGGCATCGATGTCAAAGGCAGTGTTGATGACGAAATACCCACGGAAACATCAAGTGAGCATCCAAGTCGATATTCCTTCCTTCGCATCCGCCGTCCTCCACGACATTTGCAAGTCCATATCACCAAAATGTGATCATATTCCATGGGACAGAGCGAATTCATGGGAGCTATGTCGTTTGCGTCCATGTGGAGCGGATTTTTTTTTGGAATTCATTTGGAACAGAATTATATTACGAATAAGGCAATTTCCTTCGGGACAGTAGGATTCATGGAACTGTGGGTTAATTCTATCAAAACAGTTAACGATGAATGGAATTGCGTCATTCTCTAGGAACGGCGATTGTTGAAACAGCGAATTCTGGTGAAACAGTGTGGATCCTATAGAACAGGAGTATTTATATAACGTTACAGTAATATTTCATTGGAACAATACAAATTCTTAAAGAGGAATTATTAACACTAAAATTACTGTACTAGTGTATGTTGTGTCCTTTGAACACTGATTTACGCATGAAGGATTGGCGACTTCAAGAAACTAATATCTGTTATTCGCAAATTTGCTTCTTAACCGAAAACAGCTAATCTTTATTTCATATTCAAGTCAATGAATTACCTTTACTGGCGCAAAGATTAAGAAGTTCTGAAGTTACCTTCATGGTACGACAATGGGATCCAGTATTGAATTCTAGTCTTAACTATTCCAAAGAGATCCTTATTAAGAGAGATTAATGTTATGAAAGCTGAACTTCACATGCTAACATGTTACACTGACAGATGAATTCGAAACTGTTACTGTGATAAACGTTCATCAAGTTTATTTAGTATAGTCTCACTGCCTACATATTATCAGTGGATTACTAGTTCAGTCCATTTATAAGAGAGGGAGAGATGTAAATATCCCACATTATATTGCATATACATACTTTCCGCTCTCAGTTCAGGACACGTTCCTGCTATTTGTAGTTGCCCGATGAGAAAGAAGCTCTCCGGATTGTGCAATGTATCAGAGCAGAAATACAACACATGAACTCGGCAAACAAATGGGCTTTGTTAGTCTTTATATACTACTATATTGTAAAGGTACAAACAGTTGAAACCAAATGTTCTCCGGTTCTTTGTTCACATCTTCATACACACGTCGACTTCTGCTTCAACTTCGAATTAGCCTTGATAGATCGGACAATCGAAAACATTCAAAATCCGGTATAAATTTCATTTACACAACAGAGATAGGAAAGTCATATCCTGTCCTGCGACTCAGTGTAGGGTGGCGTATTTTCTCAGTATAAGTAGGTCTAGCTCATTCCTCCTAATATGGTGATGCGGGATATATAGGACAGGCAACTAATAACCCATTCATTCGACCTATTTCGAAATTCAAATGGATTCAAGGTTCAGTGACGTTCCGTGTCTGATGAAGTTACTAGAAACAAAATCGCTTACGTAAACCCGCTACTGTAATATTGGTGTAAAAGGGAATTTAATCCGATTGCTGTTTTTGAACCCCGCTAAGACAAATTTTTCTAGCGCGCTGAGGAAGGGCGCTCGTGTAATTTATAAACACCTCTAAAAATACTCTGTCTAGCATAACACTATCATCATTATACAAAACCATATTCTGCTTCTTCTTAGATTGATGAGTGAATTTAAATCGATATGGTGTTAAGATCCAAAGTATCTTACTTTTCCAACTCTTACTCGAGATCATCTTCTATGAACCTGTGTGACGAGCCGGCACAGAATACTTACAGGGTAGGATCATATTACTTTGAATAGTACTATTTGACCGATCCACTAATTGGACCGAGTCTCTAACATCCATTTTCTCTGCCCAAGAACACATAGACTCTATCGCCTTGGGACGCCACCGTCAAGTGTGCGACAGTTTTACGCAACTCACCTCTCTCGCTTTCCTGCACTACTTTGACAGCTACATGCGTGAATTGAACAGTCTTCGCAATTCTCCCCAGTCTGCATTCTCACTTCCAATATTTCACTGTACTTCAACAATCTGAACCTTCTCACCGCCCATACTTCCAGATTTCTTATCTCCCTTACTCCAAACTAATATCTTTGTAACAGAATCATAGAATGTTGAAGTGTCTCTGGTTACAGTCAACTCACCTCTCTGCGCAATTTCGCAACGACCAGTCTCAATCTGGTCCACAAGATTGTCACACCACAGAAGGGTGATGCCAAATCTTATATGGCTGACAGAATACGGTTTTGCAAAGACGAGGCGGATGGTCGAAAGTATGGTAACGGAAGCATTCCCTTGCGCGATCAGTCAGTTTTAGAAAAGAAGATTGCGAAAGATTCAACATTCTTCCACCCCGATTTCCTGCTCAGCCAGTGAATTAAGTCTGTCGTATACAGGGTGTATAAAAAAAACGGAGTCCTAGTACGATGACATATTTTTCATTGAGCAAAGGAGAAATCTATTTTTTTTGTTGATTTGTCATCAAGATCGACCCTTTGGGACTGACCAGCTGAACAATTCAATGATCTGTGATCAAGCATGTTAGAACAATAGCTATTCTTCAATTATGAGTGAAATGTGACTTGCGCCAGATTTGGTTTACATCATTCGTCTGCCCTTGAAAGAAAAGAAATACGGTGTACAAATGAAATGTCTTTTATCCACTCTGAATTCATTGACATTTTGAAAACAAAACGGTGTACAATTAAAATGTCTTTTAACTGTTACCTAAAGTCCAGGGTGTACATCACGCCTCCAGCAGATCTCAATGACCTAGAACAGCGCATCATAACAGAAGTTGACAACCTGAGGCAGAACCAGGCACTTATCAGACGGGCCGTGGCGGCAATGAATGAACGTGCGCGTACCTGCATCCAGAGAAATGCAGGACACGTTGAAGATTGAGATTCAATTGTCTGTTAAAAAGACATTTGAATTGTACAACTTTTTGTTAAATTCAGAGTTAAAAGACATTTTAATTGTACACCGTTTTGTTTTCAAAATGTCAATGAATTCAGAGTGGATAAAAGACATTTCATTTGTACACCGTATTTCTTTTCTTTCAAGGGCAGACGAATGATGTAAACCAAATCTGGCGCAAGTCACATTTCACTCATAATTGAAGAATAGCTATTGTTCTAACATGCTTGATCACAGATCATTGAATTGTTCAGCTGGTCAGTCCCAAATGGTCGGTCTTGATGACAAATCAACAAAAAACATAGATTTCTCCTTTGCTCAATGAAAAATATGTCATCGTACTAGGACTCCGTTTTTTTTATACACCCTGTATAGCCCGGCGAACGAGAAGGCCGTTTGATTAACAACCTCGCCTTGCTAAACAGTCACGCTTAGTCGGTATAATAGACGACACGAAATGGCATACGCGCACAGGTAAAAACGTCAGCATACAAAAGTCGAACGGCCGAGGTTGACATGTATGTCACAGATACTATGAATAATGGTCCCGCTACCAAACTTTCGGTGCTATCTCCGAAACGACAAAAAAATTGAGCGCTGACACTCCGTAACTTTATAGTTGATCATATTGGGGCCATTTTGAGTCTATTTGCAGAACCCCCAAGTAGAGAATGGCGGCCACCTGGAGTACGAGAAAAATGATGTTTGCGGCGTTTTTCTTCAAAATTTCTGCTTCCCCGCGATGAAAAGTGTCCAAAACTATTTTATTTTCTCATCACACTAATAGTTACTAATTTATAACGTAGTTTTGCGGAAAAATTGCTTAAATAAAAAAATCGTAAAATCGACCCAAAAATGCCGTTTTTGAAAATGACGTCACTGTGACGTCATCAAAGCGGCCATCTTGGAGTTTTTTACATTTGCAAATAGAGCCTGATCCAAGAGTATAGAGTAGTAAGTTCCACCCCCCTATATGAAGGGGTAAGAACAATAATGGGGGGGGGGACGAAATGGACCCTCCCCAGGCTGGGACAGCTCAGGTCAGACAGGTCAAGCCCAGGTAAGATAGGGTTAAGAAAAACAAAATATCCGTAAGTGCACAATTTGTAGCTCAACCACATTTAAACCATGGACAAGATTTCTCTGTTGATATACATGAGCAGTTCAGACATGATACATGTATCTAAAGGACTACTCGCAGGGGAATATCTATCTTGGGAAGACCCAATTGCCTGCTATGTGCATAGAGCACGTTGTGACTTCTAACTTGAAGAACTAAAACAATGCAACCTGCCACTGAAAGTATAGTATGTTATCCTTATTCAGGATAGGTAACTGGTTTAGCAATATTTATGAGCTGTTTTTCCCCATCCCGGGGACCGATTAATATTGCTCATTTTGCTTTTGAAAGGACCTTTCTCTCTTGGCTATACTTGAACAGTTGTTCGAGAATATCATTAGTTACAATTTTCATTGAACAAAAGCCAACATTGCCTTCAATATATGCCTGCACAAAATAAGAGATTTAAATTTTGGAGTGTAACAATTAGCCTTCTCAAAATACAGGCAGTAGTGTGTTGTGAATTCAGTGATCTCAAAATCAACAAGGTCTTTCTTCCCTCTTGATGCCAAGGTACATGTATATCCAAAGTACTCGATGCTCAGTTTAAAATTGTAGAGATCACATCTCAAAATGAATACGTTTGCCAGAACTTGGCGGTATACATGAAATGTGGTCACATTCCACAGCCCTGAATTGGATTGATAACAACTATTACCTGATCTCCTGGATGAGTGACCACGACCTTTGACCTCGTATTAATAGGCATCACATTGTCTTCCCCTAATGTCTTCATTCAAACAAACTGAGATCTTTTAATGTTTTTTTTTGCGTTGGGGTCACAGTGATTTTGACATTTTCGTCTATCTCAATTCTGATATGAGACATATCGTCGACGCCCTGTGGCATCCAATTTCAACCCCCTGTACCCCCAATGTGATGTTGTAGTGACACCCCCGGGTGTATGTATGAAATGTACTCTCTAGACCGATTTCGACAGCCAGGTGTGAATTAGCCTTGATCTACCTATATATGGAAAGTAGACTCGTCCATTCCTGCACTTAGCGCCTGCGCACTGTCCGACCAGTGCGGTCATCACGAAGGAAATACGACAGATATTGAACTGAGCTGTTTACTAGACTTTGGTGCGCATTATATATGGGTAAGAATTAACTTACTCAAACTTGAAGAGTATTCCGAAATAAGGCTTGGGAAACCTCTTCATTTGGTGTCAGAATTGTCGCGAAACGAACCTACGTTTTGGCAGGTAAATTTTGACTTGTAAAACTACATTTTGGTTTGATTTTATTTTGTCCTAGCAAAAAGTTAGTGAAATTTACATTTGCTTTCGGCCATGGGTTACGGCCCAAATAGATTGTACACGCGTAGTGTAACGTCTCCTAGACGTGAAAATTTATTGTTTTTGTGAGAACCGTTCCCCCAAATCGGTTACCACTGTTTACGTAACTTTCCAGCTTCACGTAGTTGTACATTTCGGCCCTGTTTGGGTCCACGAGGGTCCCAACCCTTCAAACGCGGCTTCATTGCTATTTTTCTCGTTTTCGTTACGGTAGGAATGTACAATTATTGTCTGTAAATATTATTTGGATCGAGAGGCTATTTCTGGACTAGTTTCCCGTTTATTGTGTGTCGGAAAAACTCCAAATTTCTTGCTCTATTTTTGGTAGCATTTCTTGTGAACAATTTAACTTTTGAATTTGGTGCATGTCGGGCTGGCCCATTTGTGTCCCGGTGGGTGTACGTCCTTTCGTGTTCTAAATTTTCCAGCCGTTTGTTGTATAGTTTAATTTTTTGTTGTAAATAATTGTTCCTTTCTTTACTAATTTTTTTCTGAAATTTTTGTTTGGACTACTTCGTTTCTTTGTGTCCTTGATGGCCACTGTTGAATTGTCCAGGTTAAATGGTATTTATATACATAGTTTTTGGTTCCGTTTTTTTTTATTTGAACTCATTTCAGAACAAGTGATGAGGAGATTTGGAAAAATTTAGGCGGATTCATCATTTATTGGGGTTTTTTTGGGGGGGGTATTTTTTCCGCTAAATACTTTATCGAATGAACGTAGATGAATTAACCCTTCTTCTGCGTTTCGACTAATTAACCCTTCAATAGTAACGGTTGGTTATTCTGGCGCACAGTGAAAAGTTAATTCATAGCATTTTTTTGCATTCTGAATTCCTGTTCAGCGCGTTACACAGGCCTTCTATTTTGGTTCTAACAATCTGAAATTTGAATTTACACTTTTGCTATCCAGACTTCGTGAAATTTGAAATTCAGATATCTGTTTCAGTATTCCTGACATAGTAATCGGTTTACTCTCCGTCTAGTACGCCCACTTCGTAAAGGTAAAGATACAACGTTTAGACACCTTTCAGATTATTTACATTTTTCTTCTCTGGCAGGCTCAGTCGTGGCCTATGATGATTTAACATCTGACAGGATGTTATTTCTTGTTAATGTTGTGCCAATGTTTGGCATACTGAGGCCGATTTCTTCAACATTTCTACTATTTGTGAAATTTTCAGTGTAAATAATATCTTTAAAACTTGTCCAAAAATCAAAACGAGGAAGATCATTTAGATGTTTTCCAAGTGTATTTTGTGTATATGTTCAGATTTGACTAGTGTTGACATAAACTGGCGGTTCAACACATTATTCGTCTTGACTGTTTTACTGGTGACCCCAAAAAGCATGTTCGCTCATATAGTATTCGTGCCATATCGCATCTTGGATTGTGCACATCCCTTATTTTTAAGCGTCGTTCAAAATTATGAGGGAAGGGAGGGATATATTAGGACAGTCATATATGAAATTGATGCCCAAGCTATTCAAAATATTCGAACTCCGCTTATAAATTGGTGTGGTAGCACTGTAGACACTGTTAATGTCCAAACGCCCGTTAATGTCCAAATTGGACATTAACACGCAGCGAGTGCGTGTTAATGTCCTAAGTTTGGGCATTAACCGCCTCTTATTATCCTAGGGCAAATTTGGACATTAGCGGTCGACCTGCAACTGACTTTTTTTCAATATGCACAAGTTGCGTCTTAATGTCCTAACAGTCCATAGTCCGTAGTTCGTTTTTTTACTAATTCAATATCTTGTGATCATATCGATTCCTCGCAGTGTAAGATGGATATATGAACATGGGCTGTAGTCTCACAAAGCGATTTCGCCCCGTCTTGGTGTTTTTTAAATGTTTTCTTGTGTTCATTAACAGTCCATACTCCGTAGTCCGTAGTTCGTTTTTTCACTAATTCAATATCTGTGGTCATATCGATTCCTCGTAGTGCAATGCTGCATACATACTTTCAGTTTCTTCAAAACGACGCGCGATCAACACATTTCTTGTAGGCGCGCGCTGAATGGTCTCAATGAAATTTTGGAACAGAGGCGGGACTGTTTTAGGACAATAACAGTCGAAGTGATACATATCGACCGCTAATGTCCAAAGTTTGGACGATAACATTCATGCTGGCGTCTTATTGTCCTACGTGGGACATTAACACGCACTCGTTGCGTGTTAATGTCCAATTTGGACATTAACGGGCGTTTGGACATTAACAGTGTCTACATAGCACACAGCTAATTGACAACCTTCCGGCCAAGTATCCTACAAATTCATCAGGGCATGTAAGGGTTACTGGCTCATTCACACAGATACATTGTACCAGACGCGCTTCCTTTAAGGGAGTTCTATGGGGGAGATAATGACCCACGAGCAAAAGACCTACCTTCATTTTGCCCCAAACCGATCAGAAGTAATTGGGAAGGGAAGGCAGGATGGTTAAAACCCGATTTTGAGAATGAAAATCAGAACGATCTTGGCTCCGGGGAGGGCATAACGCGACATCTCGATGTTCCAGGTGATTGTTCTAGAACACGAGGCGAAGAACATGTTCAGTTTCTTGACAATTCGAGCGTACATTCCCGTAGACAAGCTCGTGAACATGAACAATGTGGTGGTGATTCTGGCGGTGATGCGGTCTGCCTCCGCGGAGAAAAAGTAGTCTCCACACTTCAAATACGCTGCATGATCCGATTGGGTCGAGTGCGGTATCAAAGTGAAGCATTCGTGAAGGCACATCTACTGGGTTGGGTGTGGGGTTGAAATATCGTCATTCTGTGCATGCGCGGTGGACAAAGGGTATGGAAATAGACGTTTTGGGGTCTAGGGCAGCCACTAATGGTCCGATGGAGTTGAGTGAGGTATCAATATGAAGCCTATGTGAGGGGGCATCCGATGGGGTGGGTATGGGGTTGGAATATCGTCATTCTGCGCAGGCGCGGTAGACCAAGGTTATGGAAATAGACGTTTTGGGATCTAGGGGAGCCACTATTGGTCCGATTGGGTCGAGTGAGGTATCAATGTGAAACCTATGTGAGGGGGCATCCGATGGGCTGGGTGTGGGGTTGAAATATCGGCATTTTGTGCATGCGCAGTAGACCAAGGGTATGGAAATAGACGTTTTCGGGTCTAGGTGGGCCACTCGTGGTCCTATGGAGTCGTATGAGGTATCAATGTGAAGCCTATGTGAGGGGGCATCCGCCTGGACTAGTGTCTCGGCCGTTGTCAACATTCTGCGCATGCGCAGACAGGGATTTGTGGGAAAAGGGTATGGAAATAGACGTTTTCGGGTCTAGGTGGGCCACTATGGGTCCGATGGAATCATATGAGATCTTATTTTGAAGCTCTCGTGAAGGAGCACCCGTCTGGAGGCCTGGTTCGTCCAAGAGTCCAAGAGTGTTCAAGAGTCTGCGCATGCGCAGTCTGGTCGTAGTATAGAAATATACACATGAGCGTGTGTTCGGGGTACTCAACCCCTATGGGTCCATGGTTGTGGTTTGGTGGTGTGGGTTCTGCTCAAGTGTGTGTGACGTCACTTCAGGTTTCACTAAAACTACCTCCGAACACAAAAGAGTTCCAATTTTTCCTTAGACCTTATGCATGTACTTTCAACATCCGGGTTTTCCACCGCCTGTATGGAATGCATGTATCCCGTAGAGCTACGTATAGGCGCGCATGTGTGACAGGGTCTATAAAACACGGCCCTCTGGATCCCACACCTCCATTCCTATTGTTGCAGAGCCATGACGGAGACCTATCCCTATGCGACTCGCATTTTACAGCACGCGACCGTGGTTACTTCACTGACGGGTTACCGAGCAGTGGTTCGATCCATGTTAGCAGACGGCAACGACAACGAGGGGCGACGCCAGATCCTGAAAGAGTTCACAGAAGCGGTCCTCGACAGAGTGGACTCGATGGAAGGGTGTGCTATCACTCACCACTACTGGACTATGACAGCCATCCTTGATGCCCGGGCTATGGACTACGACCGCTCACGTCGGAACCAGCGACGGCTCGTTGACCTCGTCATGGTTTTTGCCCTATTGACCCTGACGCTGTGGCAATGACAACGACAGAAAAAAACGGCTCTTTAGAGTCTCCACGCATGCGCTTATGTGCAACGGATATATACGAGGGTCAATCACAGTGTGCGTCATTCACCGTTCGTCATTGGGTCAACCATGTCACCGAGAGACCTCACCATAAATACGAGAGACAGTCAAAGTATGTGTCATTCACCGTTCGTCATTGCGTCAACCATGTCATCAGTCCTACGAGCCACCCTTCCCCTAACACCCCAGGTGGGGTTACACGTCTATGAAGATAAAGTCACCATCGTTGAAGACCGTGGAGATGTTTGCTGGTCGCGCGCTGAGACCGTATCGAATACAGTTACGCTACACCGGGACGGCTGGACCAAATTTAAACGGGTGTTGAGCGGTGAGCTCGACCGAAACCTCATCCACATAGGCAATGCCATCTACGGCCACCGTGGACTCTTCTTCCCACGCCTGAGCCGTTACCAAGACCCTACGCGAGCCTTCACCCTAGACCTCGATCTGTGGACAGCCTTCGAGAAAGTGGTGCCTATTGTGGACCAGCTGTTTACACCGGACGAGCGGTCAGCTGATCAGTTGGGCTGGGCTCGTGCCCTAAGTGAAGCGGCAGCAGAACCCAATGAACAAATGACTAAACCTAGCAATGAACCAGACGACGATGCCATTGACTATCCGGTTACACTCAGTCAGCCCAGTGACAATTGCATCCATACAACGCAGGCCGGTACGGCATCGAAACCCAAATGAAAGCAGCCAGAAAGAAACTGTGATCCCAGCGTCAGATATTCACAGATAATATGGGGTGCACGTTTCATGTGGCAAGCCCATAATGCACCATGTTCTGACGTCATAAACATTTCTTCCCTATACATACGAGAGACCGTCAAATCTGGTACCATTCACGCACTAACCATGACGGAGCATATAATACGGGCGTTTCTCAGTTTGACACCCGAGGTCTTCCTGCACGTCTATGCGGATAAGGTCGATATCATGGAGGAGGTGGGGGACATCTGTGATGTGGACCCTACACAATCGTGCCCGGCTCACATTCGTCTGTCCCGGGCGGGCTGAATCAAATTAAAACGGGTGTTGTCTGGTGAACTGGACGGCGACCTCATCCACTTGTGTCACGATGTGTACGTCCGACGCGGCCCCTTCTTTGCTCAATTGGCTCGACTAGATGGTGGTACAGTGCATTTTACCCTTCACCCAGTTCTATGGTCTGCATTGGAAGAGGCCGTGGCAGATGTGGATCAAGTGCTTATCAAGTGGTCATCAGACGAGTTGGAATGGTCATTTACCATGGACAATGTGAATCTCAATGAACAAATTTCTACCAATGAACCAGACGACGACGAAGCCATTGATTATCCGGCTAGATGTACAGTCAGTTGTCATATACGAAACAGCTCACCAATTACCAGTATACGAGTTGTCAGAGCATTTCCATCATAGCTCTAGATTTGTATCTAATACCGCTTATGCCGGTGCTAGGGGCCTTGGTCATATCAAAGTACATGAACAGGTACAATAAAAGCGTACCTGAGATACAACACATATCACGAATCGTTAGATTCTTGGTATGTGCTTTAGAATAGGTTAACCAGAAGACTATTCTGTGAAGTCATGTGACGCAGTCAGTATGTCGGCACCTCTTCCCACTACCCTTATATGTGTTGTAATGTGAATCTCAATGAACAAATTTCTACCAATGAACCAGACGACGACGAAGCCATTGATTATCCGGCTAGACTCAGTCACCCGAGGATATATACAACGGTGGTAGAACCCGAATATCAGACTTCCTTATAAATAAACCATACTCCCCGGTCCATTATCATTTTGTCACTATGAAGCGCTGGGAGAAGGTGTTGGAAAACTTATACTACAGTCCCGACAGTCCGGCGGCCTATAGTGCATTGTCGGCTCTCTATCGAGCGGCCAAACCCCAGGGGATACAACGTGCCCAAGTCCGAGATTGGTTAAAAAAACAAGACACCTATACATTACATCGCGCGGCCCACCGCCATTTTCCACGGAACCGGGTCATCGTGGGAGGACAAGATGCCCAATGGCAAGCGGATTTGGTCGATATGAGCGCCTTTGCCAAACAAAATGATTGGAATCGGTATATCTTGACGTGCATCGATATCCTGTCAAAGTATGCGTGAGTGGTATCCATCCGGACGAAAACGGGGGCGAATTTCATAGCGGCGTTCAAGGACATCTTCAAGACCGGGCGCAAACCCTTGTATTTGCAAACCGACGAAGGCACGGAATTCCTCAACAGACCGTTCCAAGCCTTTCTCTAGAAACAGAAGGTCTTCTTCTTTCACACCTACAACGAGACCACGGCTTCTGTTCAACAGGACATTCAAAGGCCGCATGTATAAATATTTCACCTATAAGAATACAAGGCGGTACATTGATGTTCTCCCGAAACTTGTCAGTGGTTACAATCGAGCCTATCACCGAAGTATACAGAGAGCCCCCATTACCGTGACCCAACACAATGAAGCCCAAGTCTGGCGTGTCTTGTGCCCATACAATCACAGCGTATGCCGAAGAATTTCAAGGTCGGGGACCCTGTACGGATCAGTAATGTCAAGGGCAAGTTCGAGAAAAGTTACTTGCCCAACTGGATGAGCACTTCCTGATTAAACGGCGCCTACCCCGACAGCGGCGAGTCTATGAACTGGAAGATCTTCAAGGGGAACCGTTGCTAGGGACGTTTTACGAGCTGGAATTACAGCCCGTGGTGAAAACAAAGCAAGACTACTACACGGTGGAACGCATCCTAAATTACAACACATATAAGGGAAGTGGGAAGAGGTGCCGACATACTGACTGCGTCATATGACTTCACAGAATAGTCTTCTGGTGAACCTATTCTAAAGCACATACCAAGAATCTAACAATTCGTGATATGTGTTGTATCTCAGGTACGCTTTTATTGTACCTGTTCATGTGGCAACTTGGATGATATGACCACACGGCCCCTAGCACCGGCATAAGCGGTATTAGATACAAATCTAGAGAGCTATGATGGAAATGCTCTGACAACTCGTATACTGGTAATTGGTGAGCTGTTTCGCTGTGACAACTCGCACATTGGCGATTGGTGAGCTGTATCGTCGTCAGATGTAAATGACGGCAATTAACACAAAAGACTAGTCTGTAAGGCCCGATGTCGACCCAGCATCAACTTCCCACAAATGCCAACATATATCAAAGACCAAAAGGTCTGTACAGGGGGCGGGCCTCGGGGACGAAACGTCCACCAGCAGAATCTCGCCATATACAGGTAAAAATTACAACACATATAAGGGAAGTGGGAAGAGGTGCCGACATACTGACTGCGTCATATGACTTCACAGAATAGTCTTCTGGTAAACCTATTCTAAAGCACATACCAAGAATCTAACAATTCGTGATATGTGTTGTATCTCAGGTACGCTTTTATTGTACCTGTTCATGTGGCAACATGGATGATATGACCACACGGCCCCTAGCACCGGCATAAGCGGTATTAGATACAAATCTAGAGAGCTATGATGGAAATGCTCTGACAACTCGTATACTGGTATACGAACGTCGACGTGGCATCCAATTTTATTTCGTCAAATGGCAAGGCTGGCCCAGTTCCTTCAATTCCTTGGTCGCGGCCACCAGGTGAAACGACTATAAAACCAGACACCACCGCCATCATCCTTCATTCCACGTTCGACCATGAACACAGTGCAATCGTCTCTGAACACAGCGTCGCCCTAAACGCGCAAAGCACAAGTGGGCTTTGTAGTGATATTGCTAACCCTGCTGAGTGTGTTGTACGGAGGTGTGTTTTACGACGTAGCCTATCTCAGCACTCTACTCATCCCACCAAAGACACAGCCACCAGCCGCCAGTCAAACCAGTGTACAGACAGCACCAGTCAACCCCGTGACCGAAACGAGCCCAGTCATCACCACCACATCACGTGTACAGGCTACACCGAGTATAGAGTCAACACCTACACCAAGTGCACCCACTACGTCTGAAAATCCACCGGATTTCATCACTCACAGTGAACGCCCATCGACAACGGTACCAAAGCTCGACGCATCGACGACCGCAGTTCACTCGTACCAAATTTACAAGAGTGGGTTACCACGACAGCGGATACACCTCCAACCATGGATCCCCGGTGGCAACATCCCTTCACCTGCGTCATCGCAGGACCGACGGGTTCCGTCAGGAAGCTCCTCGAACACACCGACAGCATGATTACTCCAACCATTGTCCGAGTCGTATGATGTTACGGAGTATGGCAGGCGGCGTACGCAGCAATGCCCCACATCACGTTCGTGGAAGGGCTACCCAACCTGGCCGATTTGGAACCGGACACCTTGGTGGTTCTGGATGATCTCATGGCGGAGACGGATGCGCGGGTCACCCAACTCTTTACCAAAGGCAGCCATCATCGACGTCTCAGTATCATCTACATTGTGCAGAATCTGTTCAGTAAAAACAAAGAACATCGGAACATCAGCTTAAATGCCCACTATCTGGTGGTCTTCAAAAACCCGAGAGATACCACTCAAGTGCTGCACCTGGCGAGACAGATGTATCCTGGACGCACTGCGTCTGCGTTGGAAGCCTTTAAAGATGCGACAACCCCTCAGCACGGGTATATGCTCTTCGACCTGAAGCAAGCCACCCCCGACCACCTTCGACTACGGACCGGTATCTTTCCCGGAGAGACCACGTGCACATGCACAAATAATGTAAACACATCCACAGTGGTTCCCCCGCAGCTGGGGTGTGTGTTTGATGTTGGGGATAATAAAAGAATTAATACAACATCATGGTTGACTTTTGTGTCTGTTCAATATTCACGATGTAGGTAGATAAAAAGGGCTGGGTTGTGGGTTCTAGCATCAGTTGTACATGATGTCTGCTCGAGTACGGAAGCATGCTCCGACGCTCCGTGTATTGAAGACGGCCCCACCCGAGTTGGTTCGAACCATTGTACGCGGCGCAGACCCTGCTCTCGTGTGCAGTCTGTGTGAGATTGGACTCAATATCTTAAAAGGCAACGTACCACTGACTCCGGTTCAGAAGGCGAAGTTGGCCAAGCATAAGACAGGTCTGCGAACCTTAGTCCAGAAGCGAGTTACAGCAAGGCGGCTTTCTCGGGGCCATTTTAGCACCGTTGGCGGCTTCCGTGTTGGGTCCAGTATTGGGTGGACTGTTCGGCCGACAATGAACCACACGAAAAGATGGTCCTCGTCGAACCTCGGCTCCTTCAAAACCTCCAATCACCGTACCCCGTACCCTCTACGGTGAAGACGATAAACACACTCGATGATGAGATGCGTCAGATCTTACAACGACCGGGGTTAAGCGACAGTGAGAAAATACAACAGTACAATGAAACGCTTCAGCGGTACATGACGTTCATGGACCAATACAAAACCCTCTCTAACCCAGCAGCAGCACCACCACCAACAACTTCAGCACCGCTCCAACAGCCGCCATTACCAGGGGTACCACCCACATCCCCACAGTGTGTCGAAGACGAAGTCCTGAGGAGTGTACCTGCATCGTTCAAGAAACAAGCTGGCCTGGTATTACAAGGAATGAAACAGAATCCTAACATGACTTGGAATGATAAAGGTGAACTACTGATACAGAATCAGGTGGTCCCCGGTACCCACATGACGGATTTAGTGAATGACCTGATGCGTCAACGCAGGTCGCACACGAATCCTCGAGGATGGGAGGTCTTCGCTCAAGGCTTGAAAGACATGCATGTACCACAGGAATTGGTGGGGAACCCCGAGCGCTGGGCCTGGATGCAACGTGAATCGCCGGTGCACGCACAACGACAGACTCCACAACCATCTTGGGAAACCCAATGGGGACCGGAGTGTCCCTCCAAAACACCACCACAGCGGGCACCTACTTTTCCACCCCATTTTACCACGCCACCCCCTGCAACCACCAAGATCTAAGTCACCGCGACCATCAGGACGATTAGCGCCCAAGGGCTGGGAGAAGTATTAAAACCAACAGCAGCAGCAGGAAAGCTGAGTCGTTATGTTTTACCTCACCCTACCCAGTAACAGCTCGGCTGATGTGTTTCCTGACAACACCTTGACCAAGTACGTGACCCAGTTACGGCAACCGTTGCATTACCTGGACGCTGGGAATGTGGACTCGTGGATATCCAATACCCTTACTCGTGGTACAACGTGCGAGGTGGTGAAGTGTGGTACGAGGTGACCTACCAAGGACAAGAAACCCGACTCACCCTACCCAAAGACCAATACGATACTCCCAAGGAGTTCATGGGCGGGCTGAGAAGTGTGATGCATTATAAGTCCCTACGGGACGTCACGAATACTTCACCACCCATAAAAACTTTCCCCTTCAAAAGTCATGTGGACTTCGATTACAACGCACACAACGACAAGGGCTGTCTCACGCTCAGCCCCAACGTGAGTGTCTAAATTAGTCCTACTCCACAGCAAATGCTGGATTTCGACCTACAGGGGTACGCTGGCCCCACCGGCGAGATAGGCCACCTCCCGATGGACATGCGTGGTGGTATGTATGGCCCGTACATCTACTCAGACGTGGTCGATGCACACATTGTCGGAGTGAGTGAGTGAGTGAATAGGGTTTAACGTCGCTTTCAACATTTTTTCAGCTATATCACGACGGGGAAGGGAAGGGAGGGGAGGGGGAGGGGCAGGGGTACCTACTTGTAACAGAGCAGATCTAATGCTGCCATTTTATAATGCTGTCCCACTGAAATATCATGCCGTAGGCAGACATGACACCCCACTCAGTCACATTATACTGACACCGAGCGAACCAGTCCTTGTTCTATCCTCTTAATGCTGAGCGTAAGCGAGGGAGCAACAAGTTCCATTTTTCAAGTCTTAGGTATGACCCGGGCTGGGATCGAACCCAGTACCTACCGCTTACGAGGCCGACGCTCTAACCATTAGACCACCGCATTGTGGTCTCACATTGTCGGAGACAGCAACGTACCTCTACTACGCGTCTGCCCGGTGAAAGGCAAGTATGGAGCTCAAGTCACCCACAGTTTCAGGCACATCGTTTATCTACCGGTCAGTCAGACCGATATTAGCTCCATCATCATCGATATAAGAGACGACATCGGTCAACCGATCGCATTCGAGCGTGGAAAAGTGGTGCTGACACTTCATTTCCGTCAAGTCCGAGCGGTTCACTTTGCATAATGAAGGTGCCTTACGACTGCGATGCACGCAGCTATATGGACTATTATGCCCAACAGGCCGGGGGTAGCTTTCCGGTCTTTGCAGGTACACGCATGCAACGAGGACATAGGCTGGGGAACATACTCGGGAGCATCGTCAAAACGTTCCTCCCCTTGGTGACGCGTGGGGTCAAAGCGATCGGCAAACAAGCGGTACGCAGTGGACTGCAAGTCGCGGGTGATGTCTTGGGCGGTGCGGCACCCAAAGAAGCACTGAAACGCCGATCCAAAGAAGCAGGAGGCGTCTTGGTCGCCAAAGCACAACGCACCGTAGGGAATAAAAGATCTGCACCACCGAGACCACGCACCAGTCGACGACCGACCCAGCGACGACGCACATCGAAGACCCAGGATATCTTTTCTTAAACATGGCTTTCATCCACGCCGAGTCGTGTCCTTCTACCAAGATTGAATTTGATTTATGGACCGTCCCACCTACTCAGACCAGTGCCGAAGAGGGTCAATGGGTGGAACATCTCCCTCTTTCCAGTATTACAGCCACAGGCCCCATTGAATTCACCATCACCAACGCAGATACGACCTACCTGGATTTAGCCCATACGTACCTATTTGTGAAAGCTAAAGTCACCAATAAAGATGGGTCTGTCCTCAAAGCAGATGCACCCGAGGGTCCAGTGAATCTCTGGCTTCATTCGCTATTCCAGCAAGTGGATATAGCCCTCAGTGATAAACTGGTGAGCGCCTCAACGAACACGTACCCGTACCAAGCCTACATCAAGGCACTGTTATCCTACGGGCGCGACGCTAAAAAGTCGTATTTGACAGCCCCGTTGTTCTACCGAGATACCCCAGGCAAGATGGAAGCGAGTCCTGATAATGACGGCTATACGGAGAGAGTAGATTTCACAGCAGAGAGTCAATCGGTCGATATGATGGGACGTCTGCATGCGGACTTATTCATGCAGGACGGATACCTCTTGAATGGAGTACCTGTCAAAATACGACTAGTGCGCGCAACGCCTGCGTTTGCCTTGATGGCCCCGCGTGAGGACCTCGAGTATAACATTGTCATCCAAGAGGCCAGTCTGTTTGTACGCAAAGTGAAACCGAGCCCAGGTGTACAGTTGGGGCACATCAGAGCCTTGGAGAAAAAACCAGCCCAGTACCCGATTCGACGAGTACAGACCAAGGTCTTTTCCGTCCCTAAAGGGAATATGATTGTCAATCAAGAAAACCTGTTCCTGGGGGATTTGCCCAAGCGTTTAACCCTGGTCTGTATTGAGAACGTCAGTTATAATGGGACTCTCTCGAGGAATCCATTCCACCTAAAAGCGTTCAACACCAATTTCGTGGCCCTGCATGTGGATGGCCAACAGGTACCGGCACGGCCTGTACAACCTAGCTTCGGAACTGGCCAAATCAACCAAGACGAGGGAAATATGATCAGTGGAGACGATTTCGGCAAAGGATACACGTTGTTCTGTTTCGATCTGACCCCCACCTTAGACAACGATCATCGACTGAGTCTCGTCAAGAAAGGCAACTTACGCTTGGAACTGCATTTCGGGACACCTTTATCGAAAACCATCAATGTGATTTGCTACGCTGAGTTTGACAACATTATTCAAATCGATAAAAGCCGTAACGTCCTGTGTGACTTTGCCACCTAACATGGATACAGAACAGATACGCACCGTGCTGGAGAATGATCCAGGGACACGCATGGTCTTTCAACGAGTGTTCGCCCGAGATGTGTTCCCATTAGACCGTGTGTATCCTGCTGCTTACGTCCTGAATACAGACCCGATGGATCGGCCCGGTCAACACTGGGTGGCCGTGTACTTGACAGAAGAGAAGGGCGAATACTTTGACCCGTATGGCCTACCACCCCTCCATCCCGATTTAACAACTTCATGGATGAAGGCACAGAGACTTGGTGTTGGAATACTAAAACGTTGCAAAGCCTGACCAGTAGTGTGTGCGGACAATATTGCTTGTTTTACCTGTACCATCAATGTCGGGGACATTCCATGCAGACGATCGGCCACATGTTTGACGAGTACCCCAAGGCCGAGGACCGAGATGAACTCGTATATGACTGGGCTGCCGTTCATTTCAATGTACCAGTCCCGTTCTGGGCTTAAATATTTTCACATAAAGCCCCCTGTTCCGGGCTTCAGTTTTTTCACGTGGTTGTTCTCACGTTGTTGTTGTTCACTGAATGAAAAAATGAGATCTCAAAAATCTGTCTTGCGTGTTTTCTGTGTGAGCATGAATGCCCAATGTGGGACATGTGGGGATTCAGTCCATGAATGGGTTGAGAAAAATAGCCAATCAGTGGCCTAGGATGGGATCAAATATAACCCATCAATGCCTAGAAAACAATGCAAGAGCACTGCAGTAAAATAGAGAGCCAATGAAATCAGCCCACAGACCAAGTACATGTTTTGGTCTAGGTTAAGAGTGGGCATTCCAGCACAAAAATGTTGACGAGAAGTTACAAGTTACAAGAGCAACAGGTGGAGTGAAGTGAGATTCGAGGTGTGGGTAAAGACCAGGAAGACGGCGAGTGGAGACTCGTCCAACGCCTATAGATTAAGTTTATTATATTTATTAAGTTTTTTTCTTGCCAATACGGTTCTGTGGAAAACTGAGCGTTCCCCACTGGCCATTTCACTTAGAGAAATAGATGGTAATATTGTCCGAGACCCTCCTCTATACATGGATGCTTCGAAAGAATGGATAAACGCTAGGCTAAGGAAAAATTGGAACTCTTCTGTGTTCGGTGGTAGTTTTAGTGAAACATGGAGTGACGTCACACACATTTGCGCAGAACCCACACCATCAAACCACAACCATGGACCCATAGGGGTTGAGTACCCCAAACACACGCCCATGTGTATATTTCTATACTACGACCAGACAGCGCATGCGCAGACTCTTGAACACTCGTGGCCTCTTGGACGAATCAGGCGTCCAGACGGGTGCTCCTTCACGAGAGCTTCAAAATAAGACCTCATATGACTCCATCAGAACCATAGTGGCCCACCTAGACCCGAACACGTCTATTTCCATTCCCTTTTCCCACAATTCCATGTCTGCGCATGCGCAGAATGTTGAACGCGGACGACGCACTAGTCCAGGCGGCTGCCCCTTCACGAGAGCTTCAAAATAAGACCTCATACGACTCCATCGGACCCATAGTAGCCCATCTAGACCCGAAAACGTCTATTTCCATACCCTTTTCCCACAATTCCCTGTCTGCGCATGCGCAGAATGTCAAACACGGACCAGACGCTAGTCCAGGCGGATGCTCCCTGACATAGGCTTCACATGGATACCTCACTCGACCCAATCGGCCCAGTAGGGGCTCCCCTAGATCCCAAAACGTCGGATGCGCCTTCACGAATGCTTCACAGGGATACCTCATACGACTCCATAGGACCCATAGTGGCCCATGTCGACCCCAAAACGTCTATTTCCATACCCTTTTCCCACAATTCACTGTCTGCGCATGCGCAGAATGTTGACAACGTCCGAGACACTAGTCCAGGCAGATGCCCCCTCACATATGCTTCACATTGATACCTCACTTGACCCCATCGGACCGATAGGGGCTTACCTAGGTCCCAAAACGTCTATCTCCATACCCTTTTCCCACAATTCCCTGTCTGCGCAGAATGTTGACAACGGCCGAGACACTAGTCCAGGCGGATGCCCCCTCACATAGGCTTCACATTGATACCTCTTACGACTCCATAGGACCACGAGTGGCCCACCTAGACCCGAAAACGTCTATTTCCATAGCCTTGGTCTACCGCGCATGCGCAGAATGACGATATTCCAACCCCATACCCACCCTATCGGATGCCCCCTCACATGGGCTTCATATTGATACCTCACTCAACTCCATCGGACCATTAGTGGCTGCCCTAGACCCCAACACGTCTATTTCCATACCCTTTGTCCACCGCGCATGCGCAGAATGACGATATTTCAACCCCACACCCAACCCGGTAGATGCGCCTTCACGAATGCTTCACTTTGATACCTCACTCGACCCAATCGGACCATGCAGCGTATTTGAAGTCTGGGGACTACTTTTTCTCCGCGGAGGCAGACCGCATCACCGCCAGACCGCATCACCGCGGAAGAATACATGTCCCGGGGTCCTTTGGCGGAACTATAGCGACTCGGAGTTACCTCCCCCTAGATTGGAACTCTTCTGTGTTGAGGGTACGTTGGTCAAAATACTCGCTTCTGATTGGCTGTCGCTGTGACGTCACAGAGGTAATATGCAAATTTTTGAGGTCAATGTGACTATTTTCACGCTTTCTATACTACTCTCGTTTTGTAGAATTATGTTTTAGATTGACAAAGCAAGTGACTGAATGGATCCTGGTCGGTATGGTTGCTCGACAGGGGAGAACTTTCAACTATTCGAACAAAGAGAATGCTACTTTACTGAAATTTCAGGGGCTCCATTGGGTGAACTCGTTCAGTGGTTGTCACTCTGCACTGACATGTATTGTAAACTGCATCGGAAAACAACGGTGTGTTTTGACGTTTGGCTTTGTCCCTTGGGACTTGGCCCGGAGTCAGCGTAACTTTCTGTGCCTGACCACATTTGGTTTTGCTCTGGTTCAGACTGAGTGATATACAAAACGCCCCATGCCACGTACTGGTTCTAGCCAATCAGTGGCCTGGGTTGAGTGTATTACGCTCTTTCGGTTTGACCTTGAACTGGATCACGTGGTTTTAGTCCATTCTAACGTCGGGGCATTGGCAGACGTCATGACTGAGAGGAGGGCATTCCGACATCCTCGTGCCAGTTCGGATTCCCTCGCGTGTATGGGTTTGTATGTAACGTGAGGCGCTCTACGGGCCAAAACGCATACCTGTACCCTGGAACTCTCATGCTCCAGGCTCCTCTGTTGTGGCAGAGAAGAGGAATGGAGAGATTCTGTATCTTGAAAACGATTTAATTTTAGGTTAGTCCAGTTAAATCTCGGGAATATGGAGATCCTTTTTAAAAAGTACACGACTTTTAGGTTAGTCTTGTTATGGCCAAATTTAAGTGTTGAAACGTTTTACTCTATTGTGGACAAGTCTATATGGTTTGTCTGTGCCCTAGTTTAATTTCCAGTAGGCCGAAGGAAAACTAGATTTCCTACTCCAATATTAAAGTCTTGCCCAGAGGTTCCGTGACCTGAGGGCCGAACTTTTCGTTTCTGTGTATGTACGACGCGCATGCACGGAAATCTTGTCTAATATATTGGACATTCTCTCTATTTTTGGAGACGGTTTCCTGACCGGTTACCCATCCGAAGTGAATATGAAGGAGATTGCCGAACATATTCATTTCTTACAGAGTGAGTGTTAAGGAAAGAGTAAAGAATATTATGGACTTTTCTATGGGCACTTTATTTTAATGGAACAAATCGAAACACCGTGGACAATTCTTCAGAGCCTGACGTAATGGATGCCAAGATACACTTGGATCTCGCTCGTACAGCAAGGGTTCTTGCCTGGGAATGTGAGCGATATCCAAGGTGATAAGAAGTTTCTTGTGGATTGGCTGTCCGTATCTCCATCGTAACCGGTGTTTGCTGGGGCTCTGTGAGAAGTCCGAAGGTATATTGTGCTTTGAGTGTAGTCGAAGAATGTCGATCGAACGATTCCCGTCATTAGGGTTGGGGTTTGTCTTAAAATGGCGATATAGCCCGCCTTCAACAAAACGGGGAAGGATGTTGTAGTGACACCCCCGGGTGTATGTACGAAATGTACTCTCTTAGACCGATAGCCAGGTGTGAATTAGCCTTGATATACCTATATATGGAAAGTAGACTCGTCCATTCCTGCACTTAGCGCCTGTGCACTGTCCGACCAGTGCTGTCAGCACGACGGAAATACGACAGATATTGAACTGAGCTTACCGAGAAAAGACGTGGATCAAAGTTTACCTGTTTGCTAAACTTTGGTGCGCATTATTTATGGGTAAGGATTAACTTACTCAAACTTGAAGAGTATTCCGAAATAAGGCTTGGGAAACCTCTTCAGTATCAAGCCACAGGAAAATGGAATTTCCGATGATATTTTGATGTTTTCGGGCCAGTGACACATACTACTTTTTTACCAGTATTAGTTCTCTCATGATTCTTCGTCCTTGAGCAAAGCTACATGTGCATAATGAACAGCTGTATGGCTTTTCACATACCCTTCAAATTACCTCCATAATAGGCATTTGAATGGTTTTTCTCTGCCATGCGTTTTCACATGATTCTTCGGGTAACTTGCTGCGCACAGATATACGAGCATAGTTGTATGGTTTTTTACCTGTATGAGTTCTTGCACGAATCTTCAGATCGCGTACCAGAGCATAGCTATACGTGCATACTGAACAACTGCATGGCATTTCTCAAGTATGAGATTTCGAGTGTCCGTTCAGGATATCTTTCTGCGCAACGCTATGTGGACATTATGGTCAACTGTGTGATTTATCACCACCGAAAACATCAATACAGCCAGACGAATCCTGTACCAACTGGAATGCATGACAAAAATGGAGTGAATCTCATTGTGACACTGAACGTGTGGAAAATCTATGTCCTATGAAGGCTGCTGAACAGACTAGGAATTCAGATGCCTAGAAAACTTAAAGAAATAAATCACCAAGCACCTCCAACTTCTGCCAGACCGATGTACGGATTCAATTTCCTTGTTATTGGTCGGTGCTGAAACGATAGAAACACTCTTAGACAAGGTACCTGGCCAGTTGTTCGGAACCCTGACCTCGCAGTACGACAAAAAGCAATTAAACCACTAACTAGTAAGAGTTGGTTCGTAACAGTGAGGTAGCTACAGACTACCATCTCCAGCACATTTTCTGAAGAGTTCACAAACCCATGACCAGGCAAAAAGGCTAGTAAAATATCATGTCGAAATACGCTGGCAGGCGAAACAGCTAGGGGCTGCAGCAGGGATGACATCAGCTAGATTTTCAAATCTCCGAGCATGTAGTGACTCAGGTTTGGTCGACAGTAAACACAGACATCAGAGACGTGGAAAGACCATGCGTAAAAGCCAAACTACTGACTCGTTGTTAGATACTCCAGGCTATGAGAGCGAAATTCAACCAGAACAACGTGAGCTCAACATGTAACCTGTGTCGCAGCGGTCCAGAGGATATTGAGCACTTCCTACGTGAAAAGACGAATCCAGTCAGAAGAAGAAACATCCTGAAAATAACAGAGATACTTGAACAGACTCGGGAAACCACACTACTCTCAAACATCCAGAACTCAGCCGGTGCTTTGCTTCAGCTTCTACTTGATGCTGCAACTCTTATAGACGAAAGTGCAAACTGTAAATGTATCTATCTACCTAGTATAATCCGTGGCGTGTCCTCCTCCTCCTCCTCCTCCTACTCTTCCTCCTCCTACTCCGCCTTACTCACTGCACAGCGGGTCGCATAGGTGTGGCGCGGGTAGGGCGATAGACCTGGGGTTTTCACTACCTGAGATTCCATGGACCAGGCTTGCACCCTACAGTAGAATGGATCGACTGCGCATGCGCGATGAGTAGTGCGCGGGTAGCATAGCTGTGGCGCGGGATAAGGTGGGGCGAGAAACCTGGGGTTTTCACTACCTGAGATTCCATGGGCCAGGCTTGTACCCTACAGTAGAATGGGTCGACTGCGCATGCGCGATGAGTAGTGCGCGATGAATAGTATAGAAAGGGCACGCGATCTCCCTAGTATATTTAGTTAGTGAGGGTGGAGTGTTAGCGTTTAGGCTGGTGAGGAGAGTATGAGTATGATACCTTTATCTTTCCAATGCCTTAATAATTTCATGCATCACATGAACTTGAGAGAATCAACGCAATTGCGAATGGTATTAACCAGAAAAACCTAAAGACTATGGGGATCCTCTGCAAGATTTCTCTCAAAACTGTTCAGCACTAGAATCTGTGCTATACCAAGAGTGTAATCCCAAAGTAACGAAAATACTGTTATACGATCACTTTCTAAACGACAAAAAATATATCTCATTATAAAGATTTATTGTTTGAAATCAACTCTATCACGGACATTATAAAATAATGAAAAAATGAAGAAATAAAAAGCAAAACGAGTTAAATGTTAAATGAAACACAAGGAGTACACATACAACGTTACAGACCAAAAAGTTCATGAAGGTGAGGTATCCAACAGAAGACTTGAACAAATGAGGTTGAACAACTAATATTGCAATTATAAGCTGAAACTGCAGAATGTCAATCGTCCCAACAGTTTTATCAATCACTGAGTAATTTCAGCAAAAATAAAAAAAAAATAAAAAAAAAATAAAAATAAAAAAAACAATAAACAAAACAGCACTCCAACTGAAGACGAGCGATCTAAACCTTTCTTTATCTGATAACTAGTGTATCTGTACCATATGCAAATACTATGCACTGAATGACCAAACTTAAAATGTATACTCACCAAGAATGTGCTACATATTTCACACCAATTATACATGTAAATATATTTATCAGATATACAAAATTAGATGTATGAACTTAC